>RJWH01000936.1:347093-367545 GCA_004363575.1 Solenodon paradoxus
GAGAGAGAGAGAGAGAGAGAGAGAGAGAGAGAGAGAGAGAGAGAGAGAGACAGAGAGAGAGACAGAGAGAGAAGGAAGGAAGCAAAGCTCAACCACAATAAGAATCAGAGTAGAAAATGATTAATTGCCAGATGATTGTCAAAGTACAATGGAGAAATACATTCATTGAAAGAAAATAATCCCAGGACTTTAGGGGCCTGAAGAAGTCTCTATGGGAAGAGTACCCCAAGCAAGAAGAGAATGGGGGCTAGGTGGAAAGACTACTGTCTGAGGCCAGTCCAGAGAACACCACAAAGAAAAAAGAATACTCGCGCCCTAGTAAGTAGGGAGGAAAGAAGACGTCATGGAGCAAGTCCTTCACCCCGGTTCAGATACAGCTCCTCTGTCAGCACTCTTCACCTTATCTTTTGATTCTAAAACTGAGGGAGGGGAGCGAAAACTTCAAAAGGACTTTTCAACATGTATTCCCTGGGCTGAACACAGCTGTATCGCCGCCAAGGTTTCAAGCTCACAGAGACGAATGCCCAGCAGGGCACTAGTGTCTGCCAGGCAGCCCAGGCTACACTTCTATTTATCTTCCTGGTAAGAAGCAGCAGTGGCTTTTAGAGACCGTCTTTCTTGGAAATATTTCTGATGTAGCCACTTGCCACTAGGATCAGGAAACCAAAGTCCACCCAGGAAAAGGAGGTGGCTGGGGTCACACATCCAGGGCAGCCCCTCCGTGTCCTAACTCTAAAGACAATGGCTCTGGGCAGCAGCGCCAGTGGCTCACAGGCCGCAGGAAGCAGGAGAGGGGATGGTGCAGAGACAGACAGCAACCCAAGACTGGAAATTACAAAACACACTGAAAATGCAAAATGTCCTCGGCACTAAGGATGTTACCGAGATTTAGACATGTCCAAGAATTCTTAAAACTTCCAGCTGATCCATTATATGAACTTTGACTCCATGAGGGAAAAGGACAGTGATTTCCCCCGATTTTAAGAAAACTGGAAGAGTCCTCATAAAATCTCAACAAACTTCACAAGTCAGTATAAATCCTTTGTTCCCCTCACACACAGAGCTCAATGCTTATGAAAGCAAACTAGCCTGCATGTTTAAATAGACAAGCAAAATTTTAAAAGTTCCAGGGATAACAGAACTTCTCTAGAATGTACAATATCGTAAACCAGTTAACCATGTACTTTCCAAACAACTGTTCACCGAAACAAACAGACACATAGAAACAAGTTGAGCTGATGCTGAGAATGCTGCCTGGCGGCCTCCAGACCTGTCTGGAGTCACAAGGGTGCCCCGCAACTCTCAGGAACCGCTCTGATAAAACCTCTGCTGAGCAGGACGACTGCTGCTGGGTAATTCTGACAACAGCACTACTGTTCCAAAGCGAAGACAGAATTTTGGAGGCAGGAAGTATTTCCAAATATACTTTCAAATTCTAGTTCAGAATATTTTTTAATATTAATTTTGTAATCACTCTACCTCTCAACCAACATACAAGGATGGAAGGAGCGGGAAGAAATGTCCTTCTTCTGCACAGATTATTATATTCCCAAAAGACTTCAAATAGCTGGAGAAATAGAATGATCTTTTGAAGTCAGATGACTTACTGGTAGTAATAAGCTTGCTAAATGAGCTTTTAACTAAAGACTGCTAAAAAAAAAAAGTTCTACTTACTAACCCAAACCATTTTTTTGCTGAGTTCTCCGACCAAAACAGTCTCAAGCAAACAAAAGATAAGGAGACAGAAAAGATTTACAAAAAATCATTTTTGTCTCATATTTCATGAATCTTATCTCCATGCTGGGGTTCCACTAAAGAGATGGAATCAAATGAAATAATTAAAAGTAGGACTAGATCATCATATATAGAAATACTATGAATCATAAAAAGCATTCCCAGTTTATGATCCATGAAGCCCTACTCGACTGTTCTAATCATTGCGACCATTTAAATATAGTAAATATTGAAGTCTTAAAGCATAAAATCTCTCCATGAAAAACATGCTAGGGTTACCCAGTAGTTTAACAACCATAGGAAACTCCATATTTCTGTTCTGACTATAAACAGTGTGGTGTTTCCTCAACTATAACATGATGCAAAACATCTCAAAAACTTGCTTTATGGAAGTTAATCATAAGACCCATTTTAAATTTGAGGGTTTTTTTAAAAAGAGATAAATCATATGTTGTTCTTTGTATTTTGCAAATTTTATTGCATCATCAAAACTGTGACTGGATAGTGAAATGTGGCTGCTGCTCAGTGTAATGGTATGTGTTTGAAACACAACCCATTTGCTCTTCATTTTGCCTTCATAGTTGGCAACATTACAACATTTTGTCTATAAAATATTCTTTGTTGTGCTGTTATCATATCCATATAATTTCTTCATTTTATCTTTCTTGATAAAATATTTTCCACCATGTCTGCTTCATATCACTTTACAACTTACTGCCACATGGCCTTTTCTCTTGGCAAGGTTTATGAAGTGTTTTGGTGAAGAAAATTCTTGAACTGGCTTATCAACTGGCAATTGTCACCTAAGAGCTGGGTGACCACAAGGCATTATCTGAGAGTCACTCCTGAACTGTCCTCCCTCTCTCTCTAGCATCATATTTTATGATCAACTTGAGAAAACAGACCAGGTCTTTTCCTAATTTACAACATAACAACTGACTAAATGTTTCATTAGTGTTTGCTCCCGGCACACCAGGGCGTAGTGTTTCCATAAATCATAGCCCGTGGGCGTGGGGCATTCATTTCTGGGTTCTCCCTGCACCCGTGCATCGGTGTGTAGAGGACACTGGCAGCTGAACAAGTTGAGCATTTAAATACCCCACTCATCCCTGGTTTGGCTTCCTTGCATTCATCTAGCTGTTTATGGACGCCCGAAAGCTCCAAAGCTATTTTCCTTGGCTGTGAATTGGACTCTATAAAGTGCGTCTTAGTGAGAGTATTGTATTCCTGTCCTTTAAACCCTAGCCAGGTACTTCTCAGTTCTGGCCTCTCTTCTGATGCCTGGGCTGGCGGGGTTTTATTCCTTGACAATCACTGACAACACACAGCACCTACCACTCAACTTGACAAATCATCTGTGCGTTTTGGAACATGACTTTAAAGAATACTCACTATCCCCCATCAAAGTAGTTGTTATTTGTTTAGCAATGGAAAGCACTTAATTGTGTCTCCTTGTTAATACGGAAATACTAAGACATGAGTCAAGTTCATTCATTTAGAAAAACAAAAAAGATCTTCATTAAACTTCATAAAACGAATTATTCCGGGGAGTTGATGGGCACCACCTTAGGCAATATACAGAACATAAAAAAGAAATTCTATGACCCCCACCATTAAAGATCATTGTTAGAAAACTCCAAACATGCTCCTGTAAAATATCTGGAGAATCTTTACAAAGCAGTTCATGCGAATGAGAAATACACTATCAACTGACTATATGACTGCAAAATAAGACATTCATTTCAGTCTAGAGAATGGGTATATGGGTTTTAAAATAAAAGAATATTCAACAGAGGAAAATTTTGGTAAAATTCTAATCACAATAAAAGAAATTCTAAACTCTGTTATCAGAAGATAGAAGGAAAGACTTTCCAAATGGATTTCTCAGACCTAAAAGTTCTCTAATAATATTCAGGACAAACATAGGGTTGTCCATGCAAATTAAGTATTAAGAGATCCTACATTTAAACAAATATTTTTCAATAATTGTATTGACAGAATAGAGAGTCTCCAAAGAAGCAATTCAAGAGGAGGGCATAATGTAAGGAACTGTCTTCACTTACAAACTTCAAACTGGAATTCTCCTTCTTGATGAATCAAGCCTAAGGGGCAATATACAGGCTCCCACACAGGCCCCCACACGGGCCCCCACACAGGCCCCCACATGGGCCCCCACACGGGCCCCCACACGGCCCCACGTCGTGGACTTGCTCTTTTGCATTAAAGATCAGGATGTTTCTTGCTCTACACGTTGGTAATCTGTGTGTGAGTGCAAATATCTCTCTAACATGGAAAGTTAATGGAGGGGGCATTACACTTGACACGGAGATTCTTGACAAATATTTCTTTACTGAAAGAATGAATGCACCAATCAGGTATCAAGACTCCGCTGGGAAATGGGACAAGGGTGAAAGGGACGTGCTGCCCACTCTCCAAGGACTATCACTAAAAGTGGAACTTACGACGCTGATTTTGAACGGGGTGAAATGGAGATGCTCTGTGCATAGTTCATTATTCCTGCACCTTGCAGGTCATCTCTCCCCATCCTTCAGGGCTCCTATCCCTGCACCACACCGAGCCCACTCTCCATAAAGGCCCTTCTTTGGAAGAAATGTGTTTTGTCACGTTTGGTCTTCAGTGCATTGCCCGGCCCAGCCCACTCGGCCTCTGTCCCGCTCAGCCTCTCCTACTGCCAGTCTTCAGTCTTCGTGGGTGAGTATGGCCCTCTGCTGTGCACAGAACCATCCTTTTAGATATTGAAAAGTAGAAACAAAGACATTTACTCTAACTCCAATTAAGAAGCGAGCACTGGGCAGAGAGCCCAGTGTCCTTCTGATATGATGATGCCCTCCCTGTCTTCACTTAATCACTTCTACGGGGATTAGGATGTCGTGAACAAAGCAGCATTTACAGGAAAGCTCTGCAAGTTTCTCATTCTAAGAGCCACCCATCGAACTGGGACCATCAGGATAAGAATTTCTCTATTCACTAAATGAGATTGTTTATATTTCTTTACACTTTTGTCCATGGAAAACACAACATATTGTCATCGCTGAAGTGACCAATGGATAACAAATGGGCTTATTAGCCTTTCTAAGCTACCAGTTGCTAATAGCTAATTTTTCAGGCTAGCTTCTTAGACTGGGCCTCTGTCCTGTTATGGCCCCTACTCATTAGTACTGGGAGGACTGAGTGAGAGGTGTGGTCAGAGAGCTCAATACACACTTCAGATCCCACCACAGCTCATCGTCTTCCCTTCCAGCTGCAATCAGCTCTGCACAAGTGTGGCAGCTGGAAGGGGGTCAAGTCTGACAGACCCACCCTAACAGCGCCTCCTCCTCGTGTGCAGCCACGGCACTGGCAGCCCACCTGGGTCCTTCCTCTGGCTGCTGAGGTGGGGTGTGTGGGACACTGCTCAGGACGCCACTGCATGGTTCAGAAAAGAAGTAACAAGTTGGGGGGCACCCTTGGACTGTCCATGATGCAGAATAGGATAAAATCATTTTCTTCCTTCTTCTGGAAGACAGTCCTGTGTCACACAAGGCTTTGGGAAGGAGGATGCATTGAGCTCCAGCAGCCTGTTATACTTGGAGGTGCCGACAGGTAATGCATCCTCTTGGTCTTTTTCCCATCACTAGCTCAGTGTCTGTGTCCCTCACGGTGTTCCCTGGGCATGACAAAATGGCAGCACATGCATGGTTGCTCACTTTGCTTTCTGCAGAGACTCTAAGGCTGGCTAAAATTAGGGCTAAATGTTTGCTACAATTATTATAAGCTTAATACAACATTCATGACTGCTGACAGCAGTGAACATGGGTATAAGTATAATTTTGTTGAATCAGATAACTTTCATTTCCCAAACTCTATAACCATTTTAGGAGATGAAAATCCCAGAAAATAAAGGATGCCCCCATCTAATGCTAGAAATCTTGATAAAATCTATGTCCCATAGGACACTTGTGATGGCACCTTCAAAGAGACAAATGAATTTGGCTTCTGCCAGTTTTCAGTTAAAGCAGTTCAGAAACCATAGTCCACCATGGCCAAAGCCCTGCAAAGATGCCTCGCCAGGAAAACGTATGCCAGCCACTGTGCTATGGCTGAAAGACAGCAATGAACAGAGCTGACAAATTCTTCCTTCAAGGAGTTTATGAGGGAAGATTTTCAATGTATAAGTACGTAAACAAACTTCATGGGGCAATACGTGCTAATAACAAAATAAATACCTAATAATAAAGCAAATATCTGGTGGACTGAACTGAGCTGAAACTGGAGAGGGAGAAGAGTGTGTAAGCTGTCAAGTGGAGGAGGCAGAAAGCGAGCTTCAAGACGGCGGAAAAGGAACATGCTGTTTCACCCTCCCTACTGCTGCTTTGCTACCTGTGAGATGAGGTAACATCAGCTTCACAAGATCACTGAAGATGAAAGAGTTATTTGATGGGGCAGTATTTTCTAAAATGTAAAAACTCCCCACAAATATTCTTGTTTGTTATGGTCCTGAAATTTGGTACATAGCTTTCACTCGTAAAGAGCTACAACAGCGCGCGCGCGCACGCACACACACACACACACACACACACACACACACACTTTTTCTCAGATTAATATGCCCTCATTTCACAAATTAACTTTCTTCATTGATCCACTTGACAAATTTAAAAAATAAAGAGAATATGCTAGGATATTTTTGCAAATGAATACTACCAGTGTTCAAACAAAGCTTTGCTGATTAAGAAAGGTTACTTCTTCCCTTTAGCAAAGTCAACCCATTCCACTCAAGCATGTGGATTATTTAAAAGATGAAATTCAATGATACACAAGCAACAAGGCCTCTCAGAGACTAAAACTTGAAAATTTCAGTTGTCTTGCAACTCGAGCAATATTTCTTTCCTTATGAGTCTCAAAAAAAGACATAAATAACATACACAAAATGATAAATATTTTTGTTTTAGTGTTTGTTAAACATTTAAACATTTTCTAAGATAGAAAAAGAAAAATCACTCAAATTTGGTTTCACAAACATTTCTGGGATTTGCAAAACAATATTTTGTTTTGGTATTTATATTGAGCCTTTAAGTAGGTAAAATACTGCATTAGTATTAAAATGCAGCAGCCTCAGCTGTCATTGTAACGTCTCCTATTTTACAGTTGAAGTTTCTTGGGAGACAAAGAACACAGCCTAGGTGTGATGTAGCAGTGTGAAAACTTGCTAGTAATGGACCTCTCTTATGCTGAGGCCTTTAATCCTACTTAAAGCGTTTTTATGATGAGAAGTGATTAAGTGCAGAGCACTCATTACATTCGCAACATAGTTATTATTTGAATTCAAGTCACTGAAACTGAAATTTATATGTTGAAGGATGGCACGGACGCCATCACCCAAGTTTACAACTTGGAATGCCATACGTATTTGCCATGGTACACACTCAGTAATTCAACCAATTATTGCCCTCTTCTTTATTTTCCGGGCCCAGCTCAAACATGAAAAGGAAATCTGACCCGCATTTAATGAGCGAATCAGCTAACAATTTCGTCATGGTGCCTGCTTCCCCGCTCCACCCAAACACAATACTTGACCAGCCCCAGATGGCACCATGTTAACATCCTGAGCATGAAAGGCACGCGTGGTGGTGGTGGTGAACAGAGGATGCTTAAATCACTATATAGGTATAATTTTTTTTTTAATTTGTTCTCACGCTACAAAAGATTTGGGGGTAAAGCTAATATAAACTGCAGGATCCGTCTCACCAAAAAATATTGAGAGAGACTTTTCCCAAGTTGTCCAGGGAAGGTGTTTCTAGCATGTGTCACCGTGGTATGTGGGGCAAGTGAGGTCCCGCGGGTCTGGGAAAAGCTGTTCCCTGTACCTCAAGTAATAAGGATCACTAGACACACAGTCATCTCCACAAGCAATCTCTTTATCAGAGAAACCTATCTTAAGGCAGGACAAACATCTAGAGGGAATGTTTTATCACATGAAGACGTCTCCTCCCATGAAGATCCCTCTCTCTCCTTCCTGCCTCAGACCCCTTTCCCATCCTTCAGCCATGAACAAATCTTTAGTCTGTCCCATTTACCTCAGAATTTATACCATGGAAATTCTCCACACATATGTCATTAACTTTGGTCTTTTCTCCTACTAATCTCTCTGAGGTCAATTTATTTGCTTTACTAGCCTGTGAAGAACCTCAGAGGGAATTTTCCCTGAGTCCCTAACAAAATCATATCAACCAAAAAATCTAACGTATGTCAAGATACTCCATTTTTTGATATCGTCAAATGGAAATGATTTGTTTGCCAATAATATGTGATAAAAAAAGACTACAATTAGAGGTCATTATTCTATTCTCTTTTTACTCACTTCTTTATTCATTCTTTACACCATTTGATATCATAAAAGCTTACACACATAAGTTGACTTTAAATTACATTTAAAGAACTAATATTTACATTTTCCAGTGTGGTCACTGGATAATAAAGAGAAGAACAACGAGATCACTACCCCATCCTACCCCAAGAGCTTGCAAACAAGCATTCCAAAAGAGTACACAATATAAAATGAATTAGAGATGCCCCCAAGGATTTGACCGTAACCTAGTTGAAGAATTACATCTAAAGGAAAAATTTCAGTCATATAAGACTTCATTCTCTGAAGCCTACAATCAAAAAGGCACAGATATAGATATATGACTACTGCAGAATTATGAAACTATCCTTCCTCCCATGCTTCTATTTCTCAAATAGCATGACTAGAGGGAGAAAAGGTCATGAGTGGTAAAGAACCAGTTCACTGGTCTTCATTCACTGTTGAACAACACAGGGGTGTTCTGATTTTGTGCATTAATTAGTCTTTGGTAGTTAGCAAGAATCAGGAGCACTGGGCGTGACTTGCTCTAGGCCATTGAACTTTATGAGGAGCCAGAAAAGGGGAAAGAGCAAGACCACACTACTGCTGTTAGTTCTTGGAAAAAGGTCAACTGTTCTCTCTTGGAGAAAAATCTAACTTCACCCCCGCCCCCCTTAATTTTCACTCAAATTTCTATAACGTCTTGCTTTTATGGAGAAGAAAAAGCACACCCTCCCGCCACCAAAAACAAAAAAAAGCCCAAACAATGTCTTCTACTTATTCCTATTAACCTCGGATTATTTTCAGTGAAATTGACTGTTTCACAAACTAAGGCTCCTGGAACTTCTGAAGCTGTTACGGAAATAACTAGATTCCAGTCTCTAGACCCAGTGTCATCCAACATGACATCATGACTGCATCAGCGAGAGATGGCATTTTCTTATTTCTCATGCCTCCCCAAACTGTAGGCTTTTCCAACAACAGTGAGACAAAAGGAAAGATTTCAGCTCAAAATCGGAAAATTATTTGTAATAAAATTTTCTGAGAGTCCAACAGATCTACCTCCCAGGAACTGGGTGCTGCAGGACTCCAGGCAGAGCTGAATAATGGGAGACCTCTTTGTATAAATATTAAAATCATGAAGCTACAGTCCTGAAGGACTCTTTAACAGTCCATAATTTTTTAAATGATATTCACCTTATCCTAAGTTTAAAAATTCCATGGCTGATGCCTTTAAATATATTTATAATAAATACTACATTTTATTAACTATATCTTGTCTTAAAAATGATTTTTCTTGAACTAGTATCTGGACTTAAATAACAAAGCTGATTTAAGCTGAAATCAGCTCAAACAATATTCAAAACACTATTCTTCTGGTTGAGTCTGTATGGATTAGTCTTCTAAACAACGACTATGTAGAAGACAAGGACTTGTTTCCTTTCATCCAATCTATCAATTATGTTCTGGATGATTATGCTATGACTTTATATTAGCTAATGTTGATATCTAGGGATGAAATAATTTTTTAAATATGATCCTTGTCTTATGCAGTTCAACAAATTTGACAGGAAAGACAGATACTAAACCAAGTGACAGATGCAAGAATAAAGGTCTGCGCTAATTTCTACAAGAGCCCAGAAGATGGAACAAAGCCTTCATCTGTACCTAACATGGTATATCTTGCATATAAAATTAACTGATGGGAAAATTAAATCAATTATTACTTTATTTTTCTTTTCTTTATGTTTTGATATCCCATCTTCTCTTCCTCCTTCTCAACATCTACTTCCTATATTGCACTATATAATAATATTAAGAATATGATTTGAACATGTTTTAAATGCTCTTCTTTCTCTTTAAGCAACTAACTTTCAAACTCATTTCTATTTTGAATTCAAAAATACCATCAAACTCATTTTATAATAAAGATATATAAGCTCTCTATCCTTGGAAATTGAACTTCTAGGCAATGTTCTCTAAGAAACTTGGGTTGGTGCCATGTTTATGAAACATGACTGATCAGAAGACTCACATGGGCGTTCAACTGTTAGACCTCTCCCCTAAAGAATCTGTAGATCAGGAATGGGAACCAAGAATTTTTATTTGAACAAAATATAAAAATAAAAATCTAAACTGACTCTAGCAACCTGGCAAATTTAAGACAGCTTTAACATAATCACTGTAAGTCATTGTCATCTACTACATATTTAATTAACTCGTAGACTTTATGATATAATTCACTAATGATTTAATCCAAACCATGCTTCTTCCTGACAGTAAATACTCAATGTACCAAGGACATTCCACAATAAATGATGTGTACCTTTCTATGTGTTCCTTTTGAGAAAAATCATTACTGAATAACATAAACAAGGAAGAGTTATTTACACCAGTATATACAAATCTGAAGAGAGGAATGGAAACATTATACCAAAAAATGAAAAGAAATAACAAATATGCATTAGCCACAAACTTTAAACCCAACACTAATTAGATATATTCAAAGAGTTATACTCTCCTTCCCTGACCAACACCCATGATTTGTTGTTTGTAGCTACAGCAATACAGACCTTGAAGCTGCTAAGCACGTAAACATTCAGGCATTTCTAGGGCATTTCCATGTGTCTAGAATGCCTCATTCTTAAATCAGAATTCTTTAGGGGTTTTTTCGAAATCAAAACAGTCAGTCTTCTTATCTGGGGGAACTTGCCCCATATTTTATTAAACATTAAGATAATGCTTTAAGTACATTATGTATAATTTGCTATAAATATTTTAAGATTGTTATAATTTCCTTTTACTGTGATTTGGTGACAAAGAAGTCATAGTTTGCTATTTTGTCAGCAATTACCATGCATATTTGACGATTCCTGCAAATTAAGAAAAACCTCACAAATTTTTTCAAATGTAAGAATTTCCACAAACGGTAACACTGAAAATTAATAAATGGCAGATATTTTATTGACTGGCAATGGCCACTTTGCAAATTATTTTTCTATTAAGTGAGAGTTTTTATAGAGACATCAAACAGGCTTCTGAAAAGACTGGCAGTTCCGTACACTGTCCTGTGGTGCTTGGTGGCGCTGCCCCAAACACATCTTGAAATGAATCAGTTTACCTTACTGCTCCTCCTTTCACTGCTCTGTCCCCACTCCTTGTCATAAACAAAATAACATTGGTGGAGTGACCAGATTTGAGAATCTAGGTTTCAGAGAGGATTCTGAGAGCATTTAGAAATCAACGAATTCTCATAGTTTTACTGGGGCCTGCTGCTCTTCTCTGACCTCACGAGAGCATTGTAGAGTCAGATCTTCCTGCCGCTGCATCTATCATGACAGGCCCGATGCCTGGCAAGAAGACCACACTGACAGTCGCCAAAGGTGAGCCGGCATGAACGCTGCCCAAAGCAACGTCTAACGCCCTCCAGTGACAGTACGCGTGCTGCCAGCCTGGATTCTGCTCCTTTGTGCTGATGTGGACAAGCAACTTTTTAAAAAGAAAACACTGAACATTTCTCAAACACATGTCTGAGAGCAACAACTCATTTGTCAATATTATCTGGAGTTGAATAAAGAATTTTATTTTTCTCATTTTTAATTGGAGAATAACAGATCCAGAAATGACACAGCATGCCTGGAAATGTCTCTTTTCTCAATATTTGTGTCTGAGTTGGCAACATAAATGCTGACAATCTCACATGCAATCCTGCTCTGCTCAGATCTGCAGACTTGGCTGTGTTTAGGTAATTCAGATAAGCTTTAAATAAGCATCTGAATTTCTGGGTGCTTATGGAAAATGAACCAAATTCCTCTCCTTTTCAGATTCATTTATGTCTGCTTCTAATACATTCATGTAGGAATAGCAGAAGGTCTTGCTTAATATACCTAAGCTTACCATTAATATTAAAAAATGAATTTAATGTTATCAGTCACGTGCTTCTTCATTCATTCCAGTGAGCAACTTCTTTTATTCGAGCCAGTAAAATGTCATGCTATTTGCTTTTTCTTACAACTGCTCTCTTTCTCTGGGGAACTGAGGGATTTCATGACGAGCACAATCACAATGCTGAAGACTGAGTGATATAAAAGCCATACAATTGTACATAGTGTTGGGATGCGGTGATGTGACAGCAGAAGACTCTGGTAAGGCAGGCTTTGCTTTCCTGGCCTCGTCGACGTCCCGGACTGCCCCGCTTTGTTTACAGACTGGAGACCTGCTAACAGGGAGTGGATGCTGTTCATGGCCACCGCCACTGTGAGTGTGCAAGTTAAAGAGCTGAATGCCGATAAGAACATTTATTTCCTCATAGTCATGTGCTGGCAATTCAGCACGCTGTCACCCATCTGATGAACAGTTGGGGGTTCACAGGCCAAAAGCAAGTTTCTAGAGATGTTTTCTCAGTCCCTAGAAAAACTTACAAATAGATGTCTCCTATATATTCAAAAACCAAAATTATCAAAAAAAAAAAAAAAAAAAAGGCCACTGAGAGAGCTAAACGTAGCAACAGTCTGCAAGAGTTGTAAACCAGAGGGAGAACCAGATTCTAACCCTAAGTTTATTGCTACAGTCAATTTTTTTAAAAAAGAGATTGAAAATGTTTCTGAACTTCAGTTGTCTACCATACGTAACTCCACCTTCCTTCTCAAGAGAGCTCTACAGAGGGGTCGCCACCACCTCCCTCTCTCAGAGGGGGAATTTCGGATTCAGGGGTGAGGGAACGTACCCAAGAGACGGGGGTATTAAACAACAGAAATGGAATTTGATGCTCACCGCTACGATTTAAAGGCCTCGTCCACCTATTAGATATAGGTGTCGTGTCCACGGAACAGAACACCAGCGTCTTGAACGTGAACGCAGTTCCCAGCTTCGGCAGCTGCCTCTGCTATCAAAGTTCCCTGTCTTTTCCTCTCTAAGCACCCCTTCATGTGTCGTGATGTCCTCGCCTGTACAACAGGGACAGGGTACCACCTCGGTGAGTTGCTGCCAGGGTGTAAGAGAGCACACGTCTAGTGCCCAGCCAACTCACACTCACAACTCTCACAACTCAGTTTGCCCCTCTGCCTCCTATAACTCCCAAAACCAGGAACCAGGTACGACTCCAGTGGCCTTCCCAACTTTCCTGTTTTAGTGCCCGCTTCCTCACAATCCTCATGAAGAGAAATGTGAAAAGACTTTTATACTGCTCAAAAGGGTATCACGGAAATGTCTAAAACTTCTTAAGTCCCCTTTTATCAAGTTGATCATCTTCAGAGACTTCATTAATTCATTTTTATTGCATTTATTCAATTGTAAATCACACTCTTTTTGCCATTTTAATGTCTCCAAAAATTGGGTGTAGCTTACATTCAAAAGTAGCTTTGTAAATAACTGCTATCATTTTTTATTTTTAATTTTTTAACCAAAATCTCTTGAGAAATTGGAATGTGGCTTGGAATCAATGGTGAATTAGAATTGAATAAATATGGTAATTAATAATCACCTTTATGAGTAATAGTCTAATTATATAAGAGCACTTATGCCAAACATATAAACAACCTATTTACAACACAGGACTAATTAGCTGACTATCTCACTTTTTCTCTAAAAGAAAACATTTTCAAAAGTATTTGTAGGTATTTCAACTGTGAATTTTATAAAAAGCTTTAAACAAATAAAAAATGTTTTCATCACGAACTATGACAGGCACAACTTTATGTTTGCACATAAAGTAACTTAATAGCTTACCAAATTTTTAGAGGTTTTTTTGTTTAATACACGAGTTTAAATCTACTGCCTACAAGCCAAGCAAATGCTCCAGGACAGATCAGCACTCAGGTTGAGAGTGGCACCCACACTTGGCTATTTCCATATCCTCCAGTAATTAAACAACCACATCACTTAGGCCTCACCTTGCCCTGGCCGACTTAGCAAAAACAAAAACAAAAAACAAAAGACCTGCACACATACATCAAATCTTCACTCACCAAGCAAAGGATAGCTACTACCCTCTTTAAAGAGTGAAAACAGAGCTCACAGATGGTTCATGGTGATACACGAGAAGGTAAGAGAAATAGGAATTAAATGGGATCTTCTAACTCTAAATTCCTCACTGTTTCCAGCACATATACTAAAGGTATCACGAACTTTAAATCACTGAATTAAATAATAATACTATCACTGATATCCAGGAGTAATAGGTTAATAACGTCATTCATTTTATTTTATTGAATAAATTAGTCATGTTTGTTGCTTTGTTCATTAATAAACAATTATCAATTATAATTATTTGATTATAGTACTTTACTAAATAGATTAATAATAAGAACATAATGACATAAAATATAAAGCAAATTAATGAAACCTCTTTTTATATTCTGTCTCACAATTTTATCTTAGGAAATTAAGAACTTTTTATTCCGTTTGGAATTTCTAGACCTTTATAAACTGATTTTATTTTTACTTGCAACCATATCTGCCATATACTTCAAAATCTTCCCCTAGATACTCAAACCTGTTCTCACCTCACCATTACGCTCTGCAACTAAAAGAGCATAGCCCTAACCAACAGTCCAGCTTCCAGAGCCCTTGCTTCATTCGCACTTCTGTTAACTGATCCAAATCCTGGCCCCTCTCTCTCCCGCTGAGTCTGCCTGCTTCTGATTTCTCTCTTCCCTGTCTAGCCTCTATCCCCACTGTTCCTGGTGATTATCTGTTTTCTTCCTTCTGAAGCTCTCCACTTCCTATACCCAACACTTCTCTTTTGTCTCCCGCAAACATTAAGCTCAAATAAATGCCGTATCTGCAGAAAAATGAGTGGCCCTAAGCTGAGGAAGTCACACTAGTGTGATTCGTGACCACTCACTACATTCATCATGCCTCACCTGAGCAAAGCCTGACACGTCAGCTCCAACACGCTCCCTGGACTGTGACCACCATCTTCATTCTTGCGTCCCCTGGACACCACAGCCAACCAGTTCCCCTAAGACCCCTGCACCCTGCCTCCCCTCAGTCTCCATGAGCCACCATCAGCATGTCCAAACCTCTCTCAGTCTGAAGTTGGACAGACGAATGGACAGACAGACAGATGGACAGTCAAAAAGATAAGCAGAACTCACTTGATTCTCAATTCCCTTCAAAGGACAGTGCAATCTTTCTTCTCATCTTTGCAACTTAACTTTGAAGAGTAACTGTACGCCTAAAGGCACAGACTTCCTCCCTTCCTCTTACCTGACTCTAGAGGGTTATGTTTGTATGAATGAGACACACAGCCGCCAAACTGTGAGTTCTTTATACGCGAAGACCACAGCTTAATCCATTGTGGCCAGTAATGGATTCAACCAAAAATGCCTAAAAGTAAACACATTAGCCAAAGAACACAGAAAGGAAGCAAGAGTGGAAAAAAAGCCCAAATCTAGGTCTGTACAGTCAAAAACCATGATTCTTGAGAGACTCCTGTTCCACATGACCATACCCACCAGCTCCTAGACCCGTTCTTTTATTCACAGAGAAGAAAAACTGCCCAACAAGAAGCCGAGCTTCTTCAAGTGCAGTAGCCTGGCTGCTAGTTAAAATGTAGTCATTTAAGATCAACAGGTGGAGGCCGGGACTATGCCCTTCACAATTTCCCCAGATTCTGATGACTGCCTACGAGGCTAAAAATGTAAACACCGAGAAGCAAATTCAAAAGGAAGTGCAACTATCTCTCAGTCTATCGATAACAACCACCAGGCAGCAGAGTCCTCCCTGACTCAGGAGAGACTTGTGAGTCAGCCTGATACTCAGCTGGGAGGGACAGAGGAAGAGGATGAAAAAGGTAAAAGCAGGAGTCATAAAGCTGAACTACTTTTTAAAAAATGAATTCACAGATAATTTCATTCTTTTGTGAAACAGAAAGAAAGGAAGCTACTGACCAGACAAAACGAAATGAAAAGTGAACCCTGGTCTCTGTTTTCAAACAGCAGAACTGAAGTCACTGGAGGGAAGGAGGAGACAGGAGTAATGGGCAGTGGGTCGATGGAGGATGTGGAGGGAGGTTAGAACATGTGGTGCTTGGCAGGGTGTCAGAGATTTGATGAAGAGGGCACCTGCACAGCTAAAATGTATAGTGTTGTGAAACAATGTTACTCAATTAAAAAAGAAAGTTTTTTAAGGCAGTCTACAGGCCCTGACACTCTAACTGGTACAAAGTAACCACCAAATCTGTGGTCAATTAAAAGAGGAAAATAACTTTCAAAAAGCCCTCAGCTCCATTCACATTTGGCCCTGTTTCTCTCCAGCTGGGCAAAAGCAAATAGAAATCATGCTGGAAGGTATTTTTGTGATACACAGCTGCAATTTCTGCTATCACACTTCAAAAAAATTGAAGGATTTGTAAAAACACTATTGTTATGAAAGGATTTTGCTCCCAGAGTTTATTCATCAAAGTATTACTAAAGGGACCTTACTATTCAACAATGATGTGTAGATAGGATGAGTTCTGTACCAAGTCTGCGATGTCTTCTTCCCTGGGTTTACAGCAGAGTGGGCAGCAACAAGTGTGTGAGAAACTAGAATGAAAAAGGACCCTAGAATCAAACTCCTGACTTGGGAAACAATCTTAGAAGCTTGGAAAGTGACTCACCTTTGCTGTAACTTCCTCAGCAATAAAATGCGGTTAAGGAAAAACTGCCTATGCCACAGAGCTGTTCTCTGAGGTTTCATCCTCATGGACAAAAATAACCAAAGAAATATGCCCCGCTCTACTCTCTTAAATATGAAAGCAGAAATTCCCTCCACTTGATGCTCTAAATGTGTGAGCAAAGGTGAGGATGACCCGTCAGGCTCACAACTGTCTGCCCAGAGCTACAGTCTGTGCTCTTTCAACTGGAAGTTGATTCTACTCCTTGTTGTTGTTGTCAAAGTACTCAGAATACAACAGCAACTAGCAATACACAGTGCAGTGTTTCTGGGAAGTGAATTAGAAGATCTTGCCTAGAGTTCCGGGAAATGCTGGGCTAAGTTATCCTGTCATGAGTGACCACGCTGTATAAAGAGCAGCACTGGTTCTCGATCAAGTCCCGTCGCCCACCCTGACGCTAACGTGACCTTTGCTGCAGTACTTCCTTACCTCACACTTCATTTCTTCATCCCTAAGATGAATAAACTGAACCGCAGTATCTTCAAAACTCTGCCATCCAGTGAGTGAGTCTCTCTGTAAAACAAAACATTGATAGCTGAGTTTTACTGGCTCTACTGGTCTGCCCTCATTTGCTTGAAAATCCCCAGCATAAAATGCATAGCCTCTGCTTTCAAGTTTTAACAAGATGTGCATTTAATATCAGCCATCCAACTTAAACTTGTAAATTAATCTAGCATTTCTGTGAACAGGTGAGAAGCTAAACTGATAATTCAAGAAATCTAACAATTAACAACTTTTCTCTGTACTATTCTTGTGGGATGAGAATATAAATGCACTTTGTAGCATATAAAAACAACTCACAAGGAAAAGATAAAAATGAGACAAAGGATTCTCAGCCGTTTTAGCTTACCAAGTGCATACTACTGGTACTTCAAATTGATTCATACATTTATATACATTTCAAAGTTTTTAATTGAAATTTATTTATACAGTTTAAGATCTATTCTCTCATTATTCTGTTAGTACCTACAGTCAGATGCAGGCAGCTTTGAGTAGCAAATACATCATGATGGAAATTCAAGAAAAATGCTATCAAAGTGCTATCTTCGCCTCTATAGACTTCCTCAAACCAAACCACAAGAACTGAATAAAAGTTGTGTTCACTTCCAGTTAAAATAAGGGATCTTTAAATATAGACATCAAAAGAATAACCAACTCAAAAACAAGCTGAAATGATAGCACTGGGACATGAAGCTATAGCTATGGGATTTTAATTTTTACACTTTCATGTACTTCAGTGTAATACCGTATTAATTACACAGATGGAAACAAACAGACTTCATATGCTACATTTTGTTGAAACAGTAACAGTTATCCAAATTCTGAAAGAAAATGTCCAGACCATTGTTTCTATTTTATCTTCCCTTCCTTTGTGATTTCTTTCCTTTTAAGATTGGATAATATGAACCTCACCACAGACTTTCATTTAAAGTTTTGAAAAACTCTGGAGTCTTTCTTTATCAGCAAATAAAGATAAGAGTAGCATGCTAAAAATGTCAATTTTGCTTCTTGTCTTGAAAGGTGATAATGTGCTTTTCAAAGCAAATTTTCTTTTCTCAATCCAAAGACTCAATAATATCACCTTAATAATCTTTTCAGCTTGAATAGCACGATCCTTTGAAAATATTAATTACTGAACCATTCATGATATCATTTTGAAATTATGTTAGACCACTTGTAACACTTTAGCAAATTCAAAATGTTGTGCAAAGAGAAATCAATATTATTAGAGGGCTATTGACCAAGAAGGAGTTTTCAGAAACACCACTATTCTAAGCATAAGTGCATACAACAAGCTTGAACACTAATTAGGTACTGAAAACAACAAGCTTTGTTTGGGTGGAGAAACATTTCATTAGTCATAGGACCTATGAGTGGAAAATTTTTAAGATACTTGAATCATAATATTTAAAAATAAATGCAGCTATCTATAATAAGCCCTTCATTCTAATCAGTTTTGGGGTACATTTAACTGATGCATTCTCACAGCAAATAACTATGTAATAGAAAGAGATGATTAAAAATGAGTAACATTCTTTTTTTAAGAGTAAATCATTTCTATTGCTGTCACAGGAATAATAACTCTTAAATCATAAGCATTGTATTGTAAATAATGTAAGGTTGTTTACTTTTCATTTATGCTTCAGAACCCTAACCACATTGTCTCACTTATCTGTAATCCATCAGCCCAGGTGACAAATAATTTTCCATATTTACCCACTCAGAACATATAAGCAGCATACTGTATTAGCAGCTGAAACTACAAACGCTACTGTCCATCAAACAATCTGGCAGAGTACCATATTTCTTGTCACCAAGAGGCTTAAAGCAAAGAATCTGTGCCTAATTCTTTTAAACCTTATAGGTCAAAAGGTTTTAAAATTATTTTTGACACCATTTCTTTGCTTTGTCAACAGGCCTGAGTACTTTTTAGCTTATAAAGGATATCAAAACTGACTGTGTAACGTTGCAAATTTATGGGTTTTAGGACATCACTTTTCACAGTAACATAATTCTGCAGCAGATTAGATGATTGCTATGCCTCAGAAAGATGCTAATATGATTTTGAAAACTGTGTCCCAAAAGCTTGGTTGCATAGCACCTAGAACTGGGCAAAGGGCCCGTGGGCCTTCAGATGTGTCTTGGGCTCTGATCATGGCGATGGCCATGGGGGGTAGGTCGTCCTTACTCCATAAATGGATTACAATTTCAAGGAGCATTATCAAGTCCCTGTGATCTATAATGAGTCACAAGGAAATATTTAGAGGTTATTTTGAATTAAATCCTCAACGTCAAATCACAGTTCACACACCTTGTGATGAAAAATAGAATCACTTTCTCCCTGTCTAAAGAGCATCTGAGCACATATCTTTCTCCCTCTCGTTTGCTGTTCAAGCTACTTCAGCACACCTACTGGACAGCCTTCCCCATTTTCCTTCCCCATCTTCCTCCAGGCCTCAAAGCAGCCCACAGCCCCCTACCCACAAGCTGGGTGTTTCAGAGCACTCTCCTCAACACTCTGTCGTGCGCAGAGTAGCTCAGGTTTGAGACGTCTTCTTACCCTGCTGGCACACGCCTCCTGGAAAGCAAATCCACTCTCAGCCTCCTTTGTTTAAAATCTTCTTACTCTAAGAGCAACAAGCCACCTCCATGACCACATTGCTCACACCTGAAGTTTTCTCCCTGCGAGCTGGTGACTCCCTTCCCTTGTACACGTCTCTGTCTTCAGGCAGCTTTGTGAAAAACTGAAAGGCAGTGACACAAATCCTTGGGCCTCACCCAAGCTAAACGTGAAACTCTTCTCACAGCCTCTCTGTTACCACCCGAAAGCATCACAGTGCTATTAGGTGGGGCTTTCTCTCCTCCATTTCAAATTGTCTGCTTGTCCTCATGCTGCAGGGTAGATAAGGGTCATGTCAATCTGTGGGGACGCGATTGGTGAGCAACCCGAGTGTCAGAAGCTGCGCGTGACGCAGCAATGCTTCACACGCCATCGAGGCACATTAGCCTGCCTGGGGTGTGAGCGAGTGTGGAAAACTGGGTTTCTCAAACTCCACCTAACCAGGGGAGTAGCACTCCTCCTTTACCACTGGTTAAGTGCCCCACAGGTACCATTTAGTCAAGAAAGAGAAAGTGAGTCAGAAAAGAGTGATTGTAATATTCACTCAGGTACAGAAACATGAGAGAAATAAGTAAAAATATATAATTACACA
>RJWH01000936.1:367645-469517 GCA_004363575.1 Solenodon paradoxus
CAAATTCTCAACACTTACGAGAAATAATCACTACTGTAGGAAAGGCTGCTTTAGTATGCACGGCTTGTTTTTTGGGGGTTTTTTTAGTGTCATCTTCAATTAAAACTGAGCTTACTGAATCCACTGCATAAACAGTCCCCAAATCTTTGTCTTCTCACACATAGGTGACAGTGGTATCCACAAAGCCATAGCTTAGGTTTGTAGTTATTGTGAATATGTTACAAAGCAAAGGATTTTGTGGTTTTTACAATTCACCCTGGTATATCCAAAAGGCATTTTACAAGCCACATGTATAACTGCCATTGCAAATGAATAATATGTAATAAACATGTTGTCCTAAAATGTTTTTCAATTAGTCTAACTCTTAAATGTGTTTGATTTTTTCCCACATGAAGAAAAGGTTATAATTACCAACACTTATACTATGCTGATATAGTGGGAGGTGTTAAATGTTAGCTGAATTTTCCAATTAGTTATTTTTAATTTTGTTTCAACCATTTCATTTCTAGAGCCTATAATCTTATGTAACTGCTTCCTGGGCCATCATCTCCTTATTTCCTTTCATAGATATGTTGTTTAAAAAAAAAAAGTGAAAAGAAGAAAAATGCTCTATAACTGAAAATACTTAAGAGTTAGCTCCCTTCCTAAATCTATAGTAAAATCCATAACCTTCACATTTGCAAATAATTTTACAATAGGACCTTCTAGCACATTACTGGAGACAGAACAAAACAGGGACTTAACAGAAGAAGTCTGTGGACACAACACACACAGAAAACACAAGAGAATTCATCTGCAAATTCATCTCTTCTGAAGAAATTTCCTGAATACGCACATTGCACACGTAACAGTGACTGGTGAGTGACACGCAGTCTCAAGGTCAACTGTGCCTCAGTCTGGAGTACAGGTCAGTGCCTTCCTGGGACTGTCCAGGCTTCCCTGACTTCAGGGAGGTGTCCTATCTGAGGGACTCCAAGTCCAGCGACATTTCCATACAGTTTAATGGGAATCTTCACAAGGCCATGCCTCATACGAGAGGTTCTGGTGTACCGTTTGTCCTTGATGTTTACAGATTTTCCCACCAAGTCAGACCAGTTGAACCTCACAGTTGGGTAGGGTTTGACCTGTGTGTGAGCCAAGTGGGGACAACTTTCCATTCTCCTCTCACCTTGAGGCTTCAACTGCCCTGGCTTCGAAAAGAAGTAAACAGTTTAGAGAGTTGGCCTTAGACAGACTATTTATAGTACATATTCAGGACTTCGTTTTTAAAAGATATATAACATAGTAGTTATTTATATCTTTCACAATAATGTCATCTAGATGATTGCCTATTTGAAAAATATTCCCTTGTGCTTTGAGCACAGAGAACTCAATAGCTATGAAGTTGTTTAAGGGAGAGCAACACGTACTATGAGTAAGTTAATAAATAAAATATGCTGATAAACTATGATGAAATTAGTAATACATATTAACTACCATTCAAAGTCAGCTCTCATGAAGAAGTTTGACGTTCCACATCTAAAACATCCAAACGAGAAACCTGTTAAGGTAATACGGTCCTTTATGAGTTGCTTATTTTTCCCCCTCCAACTTTATTTTACTGTCATTCAGTTGTAGGCTGAGTCAAGGTCAAACAGAAAGATTCTTCTGAGCGCTGGAAATAAACCGTGACTTCTCTGGAGTACATGGTTAGAGGTGCCACAATACATGTTTTGTGGAATAGGCCACACTCTGTTGCTGTGGAAATGCCATGTACATTAGTTTCTCTTCCTTTCCATAGATTACACTGCGTTTATTCTGTTTTGCTTTTGGTTGAATGCCAAAGAAATACATCTAACAACAAGAAAGCAATACCACTAATTAAAACAATATATTCAATCCCAACATATGCAAAAGGAAATAAATATTTAAGTAAACAAGGATTTGATAAAGACTGTCATGATTAAAACTACACAAAATAAAAATGAAGACCCTCCCCCTAAAATATCCCTTTTTAACTGGGTTGAGAAAGTATTCGAATCACGTAATACTTGAAGATAGGCTGGTCATATAAAATAACACAACAGACAATAAAGGAAACTGATAGGAAAAAAATTTTGTCTTAATATAGGGCTCACTGACACACACTTCTGAATAGCTTCCCTATAAAATTTAAAGTATAACTTTATTTAACATTTTAGTTACTTGTTTTGTATTTTTTTAAGAGGAGGAAGAAGAATTTTATTTCCATTTTAGTTGTTGACACTGGTTATTTTCCTCCCAGACCCAGGACTCGAACACAGGGGTATATGGCCTGAGTCCTTCAGAGGTAACAGATCTAACCACTGCTCCATCAGGGTGCTACAATTACTTGTTTTAATTAGCTAATTATAAGATCATATAGATGTAAAGTCCTATTTTAATTTATTCAACAAATATTTACTGAGCAACTAGGTGTGGGTCACTGTGCCAGGTGATGAGTTAAAAAGATGAATAATGCAGTTACTTTCACTTCTTAGTAAAGCTCATAGTTCAGTGAAAGCTAATGAAGCGATGAAACAGAGAGAAAACGAAAAGCAAATGAAGAAAGAAGATAATGATGCAACAACTGAAAAAAACGTGTGTCTGAGCTAGATAACACTGGAGGAAATCTGGAGTGATCAGGACAGCTCTTCCAAAGAGCTGACGGCATCAAAGCTGAGTCCTGAAGGTTGCAGACAGAACTGTGAAAAGGAGAGAGGAGCAGCAGAGACCAGCGGTGCGGGAGCTCTGAAAGACACCATCACGGAGCAGTCTAGGAGGTGACCCAGTGAAGACAAGCCTATGAGCAACCCGAGGTAGCGCTGCAGAAAGAAGAGATTTATACACATGGATTCTGGAAGGAGACGGGAGGAGCAGAAGGGGAGCAAGAGTTTTAAGATATATTTTGAAGGTAGATTGACAGGCCAGGATTACACTGTAAAAACTTTAGAAAGCTTAGAGAATGAGACCCAGGAAGCTTAAACACGCTGGACGTGGTCATGCAGACATGATGGCACTGGTACAAATCCCAGGCATCCAAATCACAGACCTCGATGCCTAGTAGCACTGCACCTGCTTCCACAGCTTCTCACACCATGCTCCATACTTGAGTGCAAAGTTCTGATCTTCAGAAACATAAACTTCTTATCTGAGAATCCAATAATAGTTGAATTTTTGTTAACAGTGTGTCTCTTTACAGATAATACTTGGCAGTACAATTAAATAGCTCATGTTTCCTGGCAAGGACTCGGGGTGGGACTGCTGGTTGTCCATCAAAAAATCCATTTCCCCCTTCGCTTTGCACATGTAACAACCCAGTTAGAACTCACTGCCCAACCTCTTTGGCAACTGAGAACAGCCATGTTCTCACCAACAGAGTTACAGTGATCTGGGCCACTTCTGGAACTAACCCACAAGGTAATGAGCTGGTCTCCTCCATGTTCTTAGTCTCTTTGCCATCAGCCCCAACAGGGATGTGGGGTGATTCAGCATAGGCTGTGCAGATGATGACAGTGTCCTAGAAGCTGACAAAACTATGACTTGGAGATTAAACTGAGTCTTTGAATGAACTCAAGGAGCAGAGCTTTCCTGCCATGTTAGAATGCATATGTGAGAAAGAAACGAAATTCCTTTTTTTAAGTCACTGTCTTACAGGCTCTTTGTATTTCAACAACCTAGCTTTAACCTAAGCAAAAAAAGAAAAAAAAAAGGCTCATAAATCCCTACGGGCCGGTACAATCATACTACCCATACTAGCAGCAACACCAGACTTCATTAAGTGGGACTTGAAGAACCTCAGCGTTCACTGGCTTTTATGCAAGCGCTGTTTTCAGGATGCCATTCGAGTGGGGCAGCTGTAACGTGTTCACTGCCCGTTCCGCCCTCTTTGCAAGCACACAGACCTTGGATCCACTGCTCCACGTCGCTTTCCTGCACGAAGGTGGCAGTTCTCAGACATTCTGCCATCGCCCCGACCCTGCCGTGTGCTCTGGTCAACCACAGACCTGCCACCTCGACTGAGCGGTGTACAGTATGGCAGTGCCTGTCCAAAAGAGCACGGAACTGTGTGGTCGCTCACAGGGTATATTAAGCAAAAGTCAGTAAAGGACAGTACAGTCTTAGCTTCAGGGCACTGCTAGAAGCAAAACTCATCAGTATCTGGTGGGATAGGCACAGGAAATATCTACAGTCGCATGCTGCTAAGGTGACCAAGTCACAGAAGTCATCATTGTGAAGGAATTACAATCTCATCAACGCTGACAAAAGCTCTACAACTCAAACATTAGTGGGTGAAAATCACAGCTCAGAATCACTGGGTATGGGTGCCAATTTCTGGTCCAATCCACTGTGGTCACGAGAGCAGGGTGACAGAGCAACTTTTACAGCAGATGATGATTCTATATTTCTTCAACGGTGATTTGGAGAGTAACAGGCAACTGTTAATTCAGACACCATCCAGAATAGTCAGCATCATGATGATTGTAATAATAGCACACTTTTGAGAGTATTTAGCTAGTTTTAGAAAAAAGCTCTATATACACTCTCCAATTTAGTCTTTATATGACTTTCTTATTATTCCCCTTTTAAAGCTAAAGGAACTAAAGCTTGGGAGACAGTGTGGAAACGAGTGCTCAAACTCAGGCAGCGTAACCTGAAAACTCACACACACCACTGTGTTATACTATGGCCTTTACACATCATCCTCATACTTGTGCCACCAGAGCATCTAGCACATAACAACCCGAGCATAGTAAGCACCAAGCACAGTTAATTAACTGCCGGTTATTAAGAAAAGTAAAATAATGCGGCCAGGGTTCCCACAGTTTATTCTCACTGTGACAAGTGAAAACAGTCTTCCAGGTGTGTGTGCAGCAGGTGAAACTGTGCTACGGCATTCCAAAAATGTCTGTAAACTAGCATCCTGTTGGCTAACTGTGTCCATGCTCAACTTAAATTGCAAAACATGAATGGTGAGAGTATGTCAGCCTTGCAGATGCTGTTAAAACAAACATCTCCCCTCTTCTCTGCACGTTTCAGCTTCAGCTAGTAGAAATAAGACTCCCACCCTCTCAAGCAGATAATCACTGAGGAGGGCGTTTTCAGGTCTCTCCCTGACAGGCTCCACACTCCTGATCATCCCTATCAGTAAATGAAGGAGGGGTTGTTAATCCAACTGACAAGGGTCTGCTAGTCACCGGATGACTTTCACTTTACTAATGGATCCCTTTACTAATGGGCAGGCCCACTGCATTTCCCAAACAGGAATTGTTCTACTTTAACTTCCTGCACACCTGGGAGCAGATATTCCCTGTTCTCACACTTTCTGAGCTCAGGCCTGGACCCCCTACACCCGCTCTTCATTCCTCTATCGAGTAAGAAGCCCAGCCTTTGTGGACACACCTCTGCACATACTGCATTGTGATTTCAGCCTTCAATCTTCTTCAGGCAACTGGTTCAATCCAGGGTTTCGTCATGTCTTATGGAGCAAGGGCCCCCCAGGCAAACCAGAGTGTGTGGGCGCCAAGGTCAAGACAGGAATCCCCAAACCAGCAGGGCAAGAGCACTCGGGATTGAGAGACAGTCTTGACAGTACACTTTAAAGTGGTGCTTTTATTTGATTTTTTATGTCTACATTACATGATCAGAACCTCATGTAAAACAAGCAAGAACCACTCCAACCCCACAGCAAGCTCGATGATCACTGAGTAATACAGTTTTCCAAGCTGAAAACTCAGAAAAACTTCTGGAATCCATTGCTACATTAACTTAGACCACTGCCGTCATCCTCAAAATAAATCCACATCACACTGTTGAGTATGGTTAACATACCAATTACAAATAAGTGACCTACTTTATGTACACTAATATTGAAAATTTTACCACAAACTAAAAAGTAGAATTAAACAAAATCAGTTCTATTCATAGGTCAAATGTACAAAAGTGGAAGACAGAAAAAGAGGGATAGCGATTTAATTTTCATTCTCTCTAATCCCTAGCAAGCTACTCTGAATCCCAACACTGCTATTTAACAACACAGTCGGGAAAGGTAATGTTATGGTGTTTTCTGTTGTTTCCAGAAAACACATAAAAACTGAAAATGGAAATTCCAATAGAATATTAAATTCCATAAGTCATGATATTTATTAGAGATATTTTAGGGAAAAATTTAATATTCAGTTTAAAACTTTCAAATGTGCTTTGCATAGAGAAAATTTTTGATAAACATTTGCTGAATATTGAATAAACACTGATGGCTTTATTCTTATACTATATTACCATAAATGTGTGTGTTGTGGGGTTTTTGCTAAACTTTATCATTATTTACTTGTATTATTATTAATGCTTCTATTAACAATGTATGCAAGTATGAATCCCCAGCAAGCTTGCTAAGCCAAAGAGATTTTTATCTAACCAACACGGGATAAACAGAAATTTTAAATCCTGTATGCCAAAAGGTGCCAAGAAACTAAAAGAAGATGTTTTTAACACTTAGAGCAAAGAATTGATAGTTTACATTTCAGACAGAATCAAATAAAATACAGATATACATAGGCACATTCAATTCATGGAAGAGATATGAGGGGGGGAGAGAGAGAGAGAGAGAGAGAGAGAGAGAGAGAGAGAGAGAGAGAGAGCGCAAGCGAGGGAGAGAGGGAGAAGATTAACCCTTCCTCATAAAGGAAGTTTAAGTTGCCCCCCCCCCCCCAGTTTCGCTTTACTATTAAAAATGATGTATATACATAACAATGTCTCCAAATACACAGGAAAAAGCTGAAAACATGAGTTATGGTGGGTCCTTAGTGTTGGAAAACTAGTAATGCAGACAAAGGAGCCAAGGATGGCTTTCACTTGTAAACTTATTTGTTTCTTAATCTGTGCAATCCTGAGTGATTTTTACTTTTTGTGGTTTTTAGTAGTTTTTCAAGTAATTTCTAAGCAAAACATAATTAACATACATAAATTCATAAGAATAATGTAAGAAGAAAACAGAATTATGCTTAGGATAATAAGACAAAGCTGATCTTCCTTTAATGTCAAAAAATTGATTATTTTGTAATTTGGGACATAGTATCTCATGAATAAGAATCATCATCCAAATAATTTTTTCTAAGAGAAAATGCAATCAAAACACAAAATTAGCACATATATTTAAAAACTAAATATGCACCAAATAAAGATGTCAGAGTCCAGCAAGAAAGGAAGGAGAGGCAAGAATATGGAAAGTTTTGATGAGCATATAGTACTATGCTACCAGTCACAGTTCAGTGCACGTCTCAGAGAAGGCTGCTTGAAGACAGCAATGCAAAGTGCAACTAAGCTCTGCTTCTGTCTACCCGAAAACCAGAACTTTGTGGTAGAACATCTTACAGTCTTTGGGCAGTTAAAGAAGAAATAATACTGACAAGAATTTCAAATCTGGAAGTAGCTGAATTATTTTATCTCAGTATGGTTTTCAGCATAACTGAGGCCTATGTTCCAAACTGCAGGTGTGTGTGTGGTGTGTGTGTGCGTGACCACACACGCGCACAAATGCACATGTGTGCTCTATTTTTCACATTGTACTCTTCTATCACTTTCCAGTTAGGTTGAGTTTCAGGAAAGCATTACCATAAATAAAGTTTTCTCAAGGAGACAGGAGATAGAACTGATGTTGTTCTTCCAAGACTCTAGAATCTTCTATTCCAAGGCATTTATGCCTCGTTTAATTACATCCAGTCCCATCAATCAAGTACTTACAATCACCTAAACTGGCTCCTGGGTTAAAAAGTAGGAGCAGCATAGTTCTTGTGACAACTTAGGGGACATGATCAAGCAGATAGTCTCTTTAAAGGAACCCAAACTATTTGCCAAACAGAGTAACTGTTTATTAAATTTATTGTTTTGATTATTAAATGTTGAAATATAAAATGCTATGGCTAGTAATTTTATGTCTCACTTCTTAGGAAACTCCTTAGTAGCCCGGCATGCTAACATGGCGCCTCAGGGGCAGTCGCTGTGCACCCTCGATTTGAAGCAGTCTGCTCACACAGGACTCAGGCAATGAGGGCTGATTTGCTGACATCCAAAGACAGAGGAATAGAACATAACCAGACCAGCAGAGAATCCTTGTTTGGGGTTTCTTTTTTTTTTTTTTTTTTTTGCTTTTAGAGACTTCTCAAGCATGCTCAAATGTGAAAAGGAACAGATTAACAGATTCACTTCTATAGCCTTGCCTGAGATCTTTGTTCCATGACTTCCCCAATTCATAGTAACTTTGCACCCACCTCTGAACTCCATTTCCACATTTCCTCTTCTCCTTGGTATAGACTGTGTGCATTTAAACATGCCTGGGGTCAGGAGAATACAGTAGGTTCTTGAATAACAGTGTTTGGAATCCTGGCCATCATTAACCAAAGCAATATTATTAGAGGACCTGAATTTGTTGTATACCATTTCACTTAAAGTCCCAATTTCTACAGAGGATGTTAAATGCAGACCTACTGCACTGTGCCCAAAGCCCTGAGATGACCCTGCTTCCCCCATCCCTGCCCAATATCACACAAATAAAATACCAAAGTCTCCAGTTCACTACAACTTCATTTTAAATACGCTCTCTCCCTCTCCCTCTCCCCCTCCCACCTTGACCTTAGTACCCCTCAAACCCAGGCCTTTGTAGCCCTCTCAACAACTACTCTGTAGAATTTACTTAGTTACCCAAATGTCTGTGCTTTTAGAAGCACACTTGTATGGACAGAACTCGGGCGTTCAGCATCACCACTGTTCTAACAGGAAGTCAAATTAATTTGCTGCTTTTTCTACAGATGCCGCAGAGGTCAGTCCATTTAACATTATCACCCTAAGAGTACCATAGGCATCGCTTTCATTAGCAAACTCAGTCCTAAGTAACATATCAATTTCATAACCCTTTGATGCTATTTTTAAGTGTGGCAAACCTACACATGAAATCTGCATCCTAAACATTTGAAATGTGCAGTGCATGCAACATTCACATTGCTGTGCAGCTACCATCTCCAGAACTTTGTTCTCATCCCATATTGAAAAACTCTGTACCTAAAAGCAGTAACTCCTCGTCCTGCCCTCTCCCCAGTTCCTGAAAGGAACTTTTTGCCTCTATGAATCTGGCAACTCAAGGTACTTTGTATATATAGAATTGTGCAGTATATGTCTTTTTGTAACTGGCTTATCTCACTTGCATAAAATCTTCAGAGTTCATTCACATTATAGCTATCTCAGAATTTCCTTTTACAATATAAAAATATTATAAATACATCTGTGTGTATACATGTATATAACATACACACATTTTTTGTTTATCCATTCATCCATCAATAGACAAATGGGTTGCTTCTATTCTTTGGCTATTTGGAATAATGCTGCTATGAACATAGATGTACCACTTCAAGGTCTGTTACCAATTCTTTTGGGCAGGTACCCAGAAGTAGATTATCTGGATCATCTGGCAATTCTATTTGTATTGTTTTGAGGAAACACCATAGAGTTTTCCACTGAAGCTGCACCACTTTACTCTCCTGCCAAGAACACACAAGGGTTTTTAATTTTTTCACGTCTTCACGGACACCTGCTATCTTGCTTTGTGATAGTAACCATCCCAGTGGGTGTCAGAAGGAGGCAACAAATCAGTTTTCATAAAGATAGAGTTTTCAACTTGGTAGTCTCTGCCACTGCCTAAGTGCCCAGGTTGGTCATTTCTCATTAGACATTAGAACAGAATTTGTGTACTAAAATAAGAGTCGGAATTGTCATCCTTCACCTAAAGTTCTAAAATTATTAGGGGAAAAAAAAAAGTCCAGAGGAAAATGCTAAGGCAAATAAAAGAAAAATGTAAAGAATGATGAAATATAAACTTAGAAATCTCTAAGTGTTTTGAGACTGACAAAAAGCTTAGTCGAAATTCTAAAGCGTCGAACAGTATCTTCTCAACGAGGAAAGGGAGAATATTTAGTGACTCTGTACCAAGTGTTTTGAGAGCTCTGTGCTTTCGTCTTTTTCCTTTGCAACGACTTGAGTGCTGTCACTCACTTGCAGTGATCTGAATGCTGCAACCATTTTGAGGATTATTTCTGATTGTTTAGAGCAAGGCTCTCTTCCTCTAAACTTGCATTGTCACTGGCTGGCATCCTTGACAGTGATCTTATTATATTCTAAGACCAGCTTTTTCTTTTTTCCCCAAGAGTAATAGTCAATAATTGTATAATGCTAGTCAACAGACAAACAGGATTCACTTAAGAGAATTTGTTTTTCAGTTAGCCTTACAGGGCCGCACTTTCTCCACTGAGAACAGACTACCTGCTGCTACATCCACTCGGAGAAGTAATAACTTGCCAAATCCTACTTATCAACGTGTAGCCTTTTCTCAATTAATTCAAGATTTCCAGTTTGTTTACTTTCATCTCCAAAATAGCAACAACTTCCTTTAATATTTCAGACACTCTGGTATTTCACAGTAACTGATGAATGTTCAATCGCACTCAGAAGGCAACAGCCATTCTCATCATCCGTAATTCATTAGCATAGAATTGAAAGGCTGTGCCAATCAAATCAAAGCTGCACATGATAAGGGCTCTTTGTTATTGATTGAAATTTGGTTCTCAGCAAATGCTGTAACTGCATTTGATTGAACCAGGTCCTCTGCCGGTCCCCAGGTTGCCTTCCTTTCTCTTCTTCCCCAACATGTCACATTCCAATTCTGTCTCCGAGCGGGGCTGCGGGCAGCGTTTCTCTGCCAGTCTTGCTCTCGGCTACATGTTTCTGTTCCCCCCGCTTTGTCTCTCTGCATTATTCATCACTGGGCCACAGCAAAATATCAGCATGTGCAGCACATGCAATGGAGAGCCAGGACAGCCCGCCACAGGATGCACGTTGTGTACGTGTGTGTGTGTGTGTGTGTGTGTGTGTGTGCGCGCGCGCTCTGGGCTTTAAGAAACTGCCACACCAAAATTCAGGCAATTTGCCTTTATACCACTATGACACACCACTTGGCATAATGCCACAATATGGAGAAGACTCACCAAAATCCATGTCCATGTTTTCAGAAAGGCATAAAAATATTATTTATATACATTTTTGTTGTGCTTCTTTAAACAAGGGTTAAGTAACAAAATAAAACATGTCACATTTTGTTTATCCTTTTAGGCTTCAGAGTCGAATATGTCTTTAGTCTGCAAACATTTAAAATTTTTAACTTCAACATCTCACCACAGAAGACATCTGAAGGTTATCCTCTTCCCTTTACTCTAATAAATTCTATAACTCAGAGCTTGATCAAAGCACTTCTCTCTTAACCCTAACAATGTCAAGAAAGAAAATTTTAAATTGAAGTCATTTAGAATTCCTCAGTAGTTAAAATGTTTTTCATAGACACAATCAAATCTTCTTTAAAGTTGCAATTAATTCTTAGTTAGGGGAAAAATTCCATATGGAATAAAATTCTCTTTGGAAATCATGTGTTTGCATTCCTGCTGTATGATTATTCTTACCACACCAGAAACTTCTTAATTAATTGCACTCTTCATGGCTACACTAAAACAGATGTAAATAAGTGCTTTTTATAACCATTAACTTTCACAACAGGCTTCCTCACAAGAGCCGCAGGGCTGGATTGCTGAGAGGCAGTGAGGGTGTGGGCCGCGGAGAGAGACTCCACGCAGCGCCTCTTCATCTGCCTAGACAGTCAGTTCTGAAGCCGAAGGATGGACAGAAAGACTTTCCAAACCCAAAGGTTAAGGAGCTGCCTATGTTTAAAAACAAAGAGGATGGACTGCATTGCTGTGAGTGGTGGTGATATTAGTACTGGGAGTTGGGGAAACCATCCCTGTGAGATCTGGGGTTTGCTTGCTTGTTTTTTAAGTTGAAATGAAAGCAATACAAACAGTTTGAACCAAGAGAAGATATAACCATGAGAGAAATCAGAGGCATAGGAACCAATAAAAGCAAAATAGAGGACAAGGTCTTGTAAGGAGGCCAAGAGAAGTCGCCTTGGCCCGGTGCCATCCGCGTTGATGTGAGGATGGAATTCATTAGGAGGGAGCACATCTCGTTTCTAGGAACCCCCAAGGCCAGTATGGCGGCGAGGACGGAGCGAGTGCATCTGGGTACATTCTAATAGCAGAAGATTCATTTCAAGTAGTCTTGTGAACATACTTTCCAGGCTGCTTAGAAGAAAATTCCAAGAATGTCACAACTACTCAGATGTGCCTCTACTGTGCCCAACATTCTCCAACAGACATGTGGAAGCACTAGGTTTTCATCATGAATTTACTTATTTCCACCTAGCAATAGTGAGGGGCCACTGACAAAAAAAAAACTGCAAGGATTCCCTTGATGGAGTTCATGAACGTATCCTGCACCTCACACAGTCACCCTGTTTTGGTTTATTTTTACAAGGAATATTTAAATTCTACTCCCAGAACAATTCTGTAACCAAGGTCTTACCTCCATTTTTACAAAGGAAACCTGAGGCTCAAAGAAGTGAAGCAACATACCCAAAGCCACAAAGCTAGTTAATGCAGAGCTAGAATCCAACTTAATGTGGCGTGCCTGACTCCACAGCTAAGCTCTTGTGACTACCACTGCTTGAAGAGATGCCTTCCTGCCACTCCCAAGGTAAAAAGAACAAACCAGAAGTGTCTGGGGTATCCGTTCTCTAAGCATCCCTTCCCACACCTCCATTTTGCCTAGATCTCGTTTTTCCCAAGGTAAGCCCAAGGATGGTCTTTCTCTTTACAAACATCCATAAAATAAGATTACTCCAGCTTCATGGGATTTACAACTCTGATTTAAGGAATGGGACCAAAGTCCAAATACAGATGTGGAAGTGATTATTCATATACCTAACATGCATGAGGAGACCTCCACATGATCAAAGCACGGTTCCAGCCGTACGTCTCCATGACTTAAGTCATCCCATCTTTTTTGTGGGTCTTCTTAGTTTACAACCAGAATTCAGTTTTAAGTCATGCTTGTGAACACACACTCGCACGCACACGCACACACACAGTTTATCTACTGGTCCTTTTTCCTTCCAACTGCAGGACACTGAAGGATTTAGAATATTACTGGTGCTCAATACCTATTTATTATCTTTAATCTGAATGCCTCAAGAAAGCCTAATGAAAAGGAAAAAACGGAGTTTGGTTTAAGAAAACATATGATTAAGCCTCTCTGCTGACATCCTCTTTTTGATTAGAGAACTTGCCTTATAGACTCCCTGAGAAAATGCATTTTCATAACTACATTTTCTTTACCAAACTGATCTCTATGAAAAAGAGAAAGGTTGTTAGAAGAAATCAGTATATATTAGACTTAAACCCGAATCCCCACACTGTATCAAATTCAAGCCATGTGACTTCAGCTTTAAATTGTCTTGGCTGTGGGGTAGAGGGGTGACCCTTGCTTCCTTGTTTAGGAGCAATTTCTCTCTGGGCTTTTAGTTTGTCCTCTCCAACTTATTCAGGAAAGTGAGGGCTATTAAGAGCTGGTCTGTGTCCTGGGATTTGTATTTCGAAGATTCCCTTTCACTATTTGATAGCCTAAGAGCTAGAACGGCTGTTACACACCACTCATCACCAACAGTGTCAGAAGTTGTATCAGCATCTTCAAAAAGAGCAGTACATTTTCAGTTAAAAATAGCCATATTCTAAGCTTACCTCTGCTCTCTGCACAACTTTTTGAAGTTGAAGAAAATATTTTTGAATATGTGTTTGATAAGCTCAATAATTCCTATTGGTATAAAACACCTTTGTTTTATTTCAAAAAGCCAGTAACAACCTAGCAGTGGTCAAAAACAGAAATAGCTTAAGATTTGGTTTGGCTAGCATCCAAAATGTTATTCTAACCCCCAAGAGATCTTTCCTCAGGAGACCAACAAGCCACCTACCTTAGTACAGTGGCTATGCAATTTGCTTAAAAATCATGTTTCCTCTTATGTAATAAGGCACAGCAGAAACAAAGCAGAAAAGCAGACATACAGAACAATCACAGCTCATGTAAGGAGTTTCACAGGTAGATGCTCTATGGTGCTGAGGGCTCTTCTAATCCAGTAGTATAAAGGCGGGTAAGAAAAGTAGAGACATTTCTGATTTGTCCCTCAGGCTACAGAAATTGTGTGTGTGTGTGTGTGTGACTTGATTTCCAAAGATCTGAAGAACAGAGGAAGAAGTGATGATGACCTTTTGTTTATAGTAACAAACTTCCAATACTGAATGACTGTATGGGGTAGAAGAAAGGATGGTTTTAATTCCACCCAGATCAAATCCTGAATAAATCAGCATAGCTCACTGCCAAAACATCTTCTGCACAGAGTCCACCAAGCTGCTCCCAGAGGAAGCTTTGATTAGATTTCTAAACATGCCGGTCAAGATGAAATGGATCATATATCTCATTTAAAAAAAAAAAAATGACCTGCAATCCACCTGGAAGGAATCATTTGGAAGATCTTTTTCTTCATTTACATACCTTATTTCAAAAAAACAGGTGCACTAACTGCGATGTCGCACAATGAGTTGAGAAGTGCTCATATTTCTACTTTCTGTATATTTTGTCAATGTAAAGTGAAAATCATCTTCTTCGGAAATCTTAGGATAATTTATAAGAAATATGAGAGCTCTTTGGAAATGGGTTATAAATTCTATTTATAATTACCCAAGTGAACTTACAGACCTCAGCAAACAAATCATGTTATCATCACCACCCAATGACTTTCGAGTGAGCATTTTGAGTACATTTGGATCAAGTTGTTAGTGAGAGCTAGAGCAGTGGCTTACTTCACTGGATTTTCACTTCTTGAGACATGGAGTCATGTACTGAATAAATCAAGTGCAAATGGCTTCACCTTAGCATCTAGTGATCAACACTAGAAAGTAACTGTGTGCATAACACCATCAGCAGGCTCCCACATGGTGGCCTAGAAGCCCAGAATAGAAGGACCACTCAACAGCTATGAAGAGCATCCATACGAGAAGACATCTCTCGAAGAGTTGGTTGTTCCCACGGGACTTTATTAAGGTTTGCACACTGCAGGGCAGGCACAAGCAGTTTCTGTCTTCCTGACGTTTTAATTCAAGAGGCCTAAGAGAAAACATTACAGTCTCTTGAAATCACTGAAGAAGAGAGAAGGAAGACAATACAGCACCTCTAGTCCTCACTCAAAGTCAACCCAAGTTCAGAAAAAAGCAGAGTCTTTTCAGAACAACAGTTACCTCAGGACCAAGAAAAGGCCCCTATATCTGTCTGCTCACCCACTTGATGGGACTTTTACTCTGAAGCGTGTCGTGAGAAAGGCCCTGGAACTGGGCACACAGTAAGCACTCAACAAACGTTGGCTCTTCCCTCTTACAGATCAGAGTGATGGGAAGAATGTCGGAGGAAGAGAGGACAGATACGTTTTTCGACACGTGGAAAATTAAATGAGAGCACAACTGGACCAAACTGAGAGCCTCCTGGATATACAGGGAGTCCTGCAAATACCTTTACAGCATAACAGGGCCTTGTTGGGACTCTAAAACAGGATTAGAAACATTTGTTTATTTTTTAAAAGACTACCCTGTGGATACCTAGGGTGAGATAGGAGGCTTTCGGGCATGGGCTGATCCTCCCCAAATTTAGGGGTTGTTTAGTAAGTCGTCTTGGATTTTAAGCCAGTTATTCCGGACTGTTCCCTTAACTAAAACAAGACGGCCCCCTACCTTTGCTGAGAGATCTCCCAATCCCTAAAGCCTGGCAGCCTCCACTAAACCAGCTGCTGTTTGCAAGACTGTGATGATCTGGGACTTCCCAGGTGTCAGAAGCAAACACTGGATCACAGCTGGCATTAATTGGCAGCACCCTGGTTAGCAGTCTCAGCAGAGAAAGGCCAAACACAGAGCAGGCCTCCAAGAGGAGACTCCCCTCACTCAGCTAATATTAATTGAAATGTCTTCGTGGAATGCTGTTTTGCACATTGCAATGAAAACAGTTTGTTTTTAGGATTTAAACATCCCTCTGCTGTGTTTGCAATGTGAACACTACCCCATGTGTGAAGGCAGAAGATCCACGGAGGCAAGCAGACTATAAACAGAGTCCTTCAGGAGCCGCGGGGGCGGGGGACAGTATCTTTCTGGGGTAATTTTCAGGCTCAGTGAAGTGCACAGCAGAGATAACACAGCACCAGCAAAGGGGAAAGAAAGTGGTATTTAAATTTCAAAGGATGAGTTTCTCATTGTCTGTGCTACTGCTGAGAATCCTAGAAAAGGAAAAACGACTCAAATCTGAGTTTTTCCTCTAAAACTGCCCTTTTGAAATCCTAGGTCATACTGCTAACTACACAGTATTCTGGTTATCTCGGGCAACAGTCTCAATCCTTCCAGTTAGAAGAGAGCTAGGAATGTGGTTTGAGGCCAGTCGTATGATTATTCTGCTAATGCTGTCCGCAGGGCAGCCGCGTGAAGTCGGCAGAGGTATCCCTGGAATCAGTCTGAGCACAGTAAACCAACCCATGGGTATCATTTGGGATTATGCACGGACTATTAAGAATACAGAACAATTGCTTCACATGTCTTTCTGCTAGTGTCATCTCCCTTTCATATCTGGGAACAACACCCATATCTTGTCCTCAGCCACTGACATTTGTCATAAATTCCAGTTGACCTTTGCCAGAAGAGCTCAGGATGATTTTCTTTTTATCTTTTCAGAGTCTTCAGCATATCATGATTCATTCTGGAAGCACTTCAGACCAGCACTATGCTGGATATTACAGGAGATGATGAACAAGGAGCAGGAAAATCAGCCCCTACTTAGAGGCATCAGAACATGTTTTCGCGACACGAGTAGACGGCATGTCAGACAGAGGTAATTTGCGAATATGAAAGGAATACATGGAGTGGAAGAGGAAAAAAGAAAAAAAAAACCCGTGCTTTCAGTTTAGCCTTCAAGGTGTATGAATGTGGAACTCTGTTTTGAAGAAAATGTGAGATTTGGACTAGAAAGAACGTCTGTCAGATTTGCAAAAAGAGAGGGGCGCGGAGACTGATAAGACCCTAAGAAGGGAAACAGTGCACAGAGTAGAAATGGGAGTCTTCCCAGTTCCTCCTTACAACAGAGAAGGGGTAAAGCTATGAGGACTCCAGTTCAGCCTCCAGAGAGTAGGAGAGCTCAGAGTTGACAGACAAACACTGACACAAAAGAGCAAAGTAATGAAAAAATGACGGCTCCAGCCAGTGCTCTCTTCACAACCACAGAACCGACCACACCCACTGGACGCAGGCTAACTCCTGGGGCAGCTGCTCTGGGCCCCGCAACGCCCAACTCTGACGTGCAGGCACTTTTCTCCAGCTCCCTGGGACCTCGGGATCACCATTCCTCAGTGGAAACCAATGTCCACATTAGTTACCGAGACAGGTTTATTCCCTCTCTCCTATTTTCTTCCACTTTAATCAAAGGATAAAAAAAAACCTTCAGGAACTTTTTCTCTCTCAAAGCAACCCTACTGTGAACATAATCCTGCTACTGTCTTGGACTCCGTTTAAGCAATTCTAATATCTAAGAGCCAGTGTACTGGGAAGAACACATTTTCTATAAGGAAAAATATTTTGTTTGGTTTCACTGGATAGACTATAACCTAAAGAAATAAAATTCTTACCTTAAAAAAACAAAAGCCGATGTCTTCGCTGCAATACACTTAACTTGATGTAAGAATGCAATGTATAGTTTAGTTTTGGGGGGAATCCCATTTAAATTAAAGACCCAAGAAAAACTGTGCTATTTAGAGCAACCCATTGACCAGTCAATCACTCCCCTGTGATAATCCTTCCCGCCTACTGAGTATCAGTCACAAGAGTGAGGGAATTTAAGATGAGTTCATTATTACACTTTCCAACATTCAAAACTGTGAGCTAAAAAAAACACAAACTGGGTGTTTACACTTTGGGACTGTTAACACAAGCCACCCTAATAAATTTAAATGCTGTCTCCAGGGAACCAACCTCCTCTTGCAAATGGTTGACTTTTTTATCACAGTAACAGTATCTAGCAGCAGAAGTACACTCACCCATCACTACTGCTGTGCTTAAAACCTACCAAATCCAGTTGTTTACACGTGGGATTCAAAAGGAAAGGGTTCCTTTCAATACATCTGGGAAAAGCTTTGAGATGTTTTGAAGAAAGGCCAGACATGCAAAGATTTGATATTTTCATAGGTGATTTGTTCTTATAGGCTGACATACTGCAGTAGAGAATTGGGAAGCTTTCATTCTCTTTTTCATTCTAACTGCACCCCTGGTGAGCTACCTACATGAACTCCAGGCAAGTTCTTAAGCATTCAGAGCTCATCACTTATGACCTAATAAACAAAAAGGTGTGAGAACCAGAGTGAAAAAGGGAGCTTTGAGTCAATCTGGGAGATTTTGCTCAGGAATGGATCAGATTAAGGCAAGCTCTTCCCAAACAAAGATAATGCTGAAAGGAAATCATGTAATTATAGAATTTTAAAGCCAGAAACAATCTCGGAGCTTATTGGGTCCCAACCGCTCATTGTGCAAATGACGGACTTGAAATCTGGAAAGAATAAATAAAGCGTTCAAGACCATGATGAGAACCCAGAAACCGAAGCCACACACACGCACACGCATGAGTGAAAAATGTTTAGGACCGTCTCCTGATACATAGAGGATGCTTAACGCAATGAGAAGTTCCTGGCACGGCAACACATTATATTAATGCCTTTTGAGCTCCTGATTTCCCTAGTAGAGATGTGCTAATAGAAATGCAGTTCCAGTCCCACAGCAAAGAAAATAAGGGTCGCTCCTAGAAGTATGGGTCTCCCGCCCACATGCTGGCTACAGAAAAGCCAAAGAAAGGAGTAGAAGTAAAGAGCTAACAAAGAAAAAAGACAATAATCACTACTATGAAGGAGACCCCAGCCATAACACAGGTAACATAAATAGAACTTTATTGTATTATAGATGAAATATATCCCTCAATTTACTAATTTTGTCTTATATAGATTTATATATACATACATATAAGCATGTATGTGTGCATATATACATATATGTATATAATATGAGCACAGGTAGGACTCAATGACCTCTAGAGCCTAGAGGATATATATAAAATAGTTATTATACATATAGTTAATATAAAATGTTTAGTTATATACATATAGTCATTATAAAACAAGGGATATCTCCACACATTACAATTATTCAGTATTGCTGTTATTTATATTCTCATACTTTCTTTCATAATGAATGTTATTCCTATTTTGAGCTCTTAGAGAAGAGATTCTGGATCCACCTAATGCTCTATATTTATCTGGAATTACTTTCCTATCAGCCCACCAGTTTGCAACTCCTCTCTGTCTCCTTCGCCCTGTCCTTTCCTGGCCGACCTCCTTAAGGAGCATACCTGGTCCACAGGCTCACTCAAGGCCTGCTTGCTCGCCCACCTGCTGCAGTGTCCCTTTTAAGCTCTGTCATCCCTCTCTATTGGTTGATTCCCAGGAATCCACAGATCACCAAAACCAGACTTCTCAATTCTCCCCTCCAGGATGGTGTTGGCAAACAGCCAGAGCAAGGACACAGCCTTCCAGGGCTCCTGGGTGCCACTCTGTGCTAATCCTCAGGAGCACTTGTCTCTGGCTAGGTTCTCCTCGGCCACGGGCCGTGTGTTCTGTCATCACCACATCATCTACTTTCCAGGCTTGACCCAAACCAGTGCCACCCACATCAGGGTGGCAGGAGCCATTAAGCTACATCTGGGTCACTGGCTTGTCACAACTGCGCAGGCATGTTGCTACTGATCAGCAGTACTCTAGGCACCCTAGAGGACACAGGACAACCCTCAAAGATGAATGAGTCACCCAAAATGTCAAAAGAGAATGAGAAGCCTGGACCTACACCCCTGTATATTGGCTAATGGTACTTACCTAATTACTCAGAACATACATCCCTGAACTAAATCCCAGACATATTTTCAGTACATTTCCCCACGTGTCTGGTAATGGCCATGATTTTCTTCCAAATCTGCTCTTTTTATCATCTCCCTCTAGGAAAAAGGCCTCACTCACACCAGCTCAGGTTAGAAGCCTTGGAATTGTCTTCCATTCCCTCTTCATTCCCCACACACAACTTATGGGCCCCATGACATATAAATCCAGTAACCTCTTTGTGATCTGGTGGACACTGAGTTCCCTCCACTCTTTATATAGTTGACCCATAACAACACAGGTTTGGGATATACACATTCACTTATAATTATAAAATTTTCTTATAAAGAGAGATGTCAACATAACTACAATATCAGTAAGTACAGTTCAGTCCTGTAAATGTACGCTCTCTTATTCTCTCCTTATGCTCTCTTAACATTTTCTTTAGTTTACTCTACTAGAAGAATACAGTATACAATACCTATCACATACAAAACATGGATCCACGGACAACGTTAGTAATCAGGCTTCCAGTCAACAGCAGACCACTAATCATTAAGTTTGGGGGGAGTCAAAAGTTCTATGCAAATTTCTGACTGTGTGGGGTATCAGCACCCCTAAGCCTCACAGTGTTCAAGGGTCAACTGCACCACAGCAGCTTCAGCTCCAACTGAAGGGCATGTGTCCCTCTTTTCCTTAACAATTGTCAGTCTCACTGTCTAAAGGAGGAATTCTTAACCTGGATTCCAGACTTAGGCCAAGGAAATGAAATGAGACAAGTAGATTTCTACATACCATCTAAATCATGCCAAAATTCAACATGCAGTACATTTTTCTGGAAAGCACATTAAACAGATTTCATGAGAATTCCTACGGCAAAGATTCTCAAACCAGCACATACATCCAATTCTCTTGCAGGTTATACTAAAACAGACTGCTAAAGCCTTGTCACCATTTTGAATTTAGTAGGTCTGGATTTGGGACTGAGAATGTGCATTTCTAGCAAGTTCCCAGCTGCTGCCAATGCTGCTGATCCTGGGATCAGACTTTGGGAAATGCAGTTTGTATCAAAAGCATCTGGAGATTTTGTGAAAATACAGAGGCCTGGGTCTCATTTCTAGAGATTCGATGGGGAGTGGCCTGGGCTTCTGGAGTATTTTTTAATCTCTCTAGGGGATGCTAATGTGCAATAAAGTTTGCAAACCACTGCTCTAAGGGACCCATGAAGCCTGGAACCTAGAAGACAGAGTAAAACTTACTTCACACAGACCCTCCTCATCTGGCCTCCAGCTGTGCTCCACACCCTCACACCATCCACTCCTCAGTTTTACTTTCCTCTCTCACTCCCTTGACCCTCTAAGTGTTCACGCCAATGAAATCTCCTAGGCACCTGTGAACTTCCCTCCACTCTCCATTTGCTCACACCCTTCCCTTCTCCAGGAATGCTCTTCCCCAAATATTCTTCCTGGGAAAGTCTACTCATCCCTCAAAATGAGATAAGCATTGCCTGCTGTGACTTTCTCAGATCCAAACCCAAATACCACCAAGGCAGAATTCGCACTCTCATTCCATGTTCCCATAGTTCTTTATTAAGACCCATGCTTACGTCCACGGCATAAACTCCGGGTTCTATTGTCAGAGCTCATAAACTGGGCTCCTGGAGAGCTGGTAACGTGTACTTGCACAGCACCTGACACAGACCAGACTAGCAACACAACACTCTCATTCCTTCCTGCCCTACTCAAGTAGGCAAAGGAAGGTCTCCCTGGCCTAAACTCTTCCTATCTGTCTCCCCAAACTTTTTCTATTTGAAGACTTTTCTGTATTTTATATAGCAAACCAATTTTTCAAGAGTGAAAGCTCTTTGGATGAGCAGAAGGCTTCCGGACAGTTGCAGATGTCAGAGGGGGAGTAGTGCATGCAAGACAGACCCCAACAGCTTTACTCGCTTAGCTATCAAAACTGAGTATTTAATTTAATATATTCAGATACTTGAAGTTCTCACTGGTAAACCTGCAAATAGCTTCTTAAAAGGGTGTGTGGGGTGAGAGAAAGGACTATAAAAATGTCAAGTTAGGAAAGCCCTGATCTGGCTCTGCATCTAGCTGCTGCCCCGGGAACTCGTGGGGGTTCTCCCCAAGAGTTACACGGGATGGGAATCGGGCCCAGATGTGTCCCCGAGTCCCTTCAGCTTGGTTTCCAGTAAACTTTTATTAGGATTTCTCTTCTCTACCCTTCATAACAACCACAGTAAGTAGGTTACAATCTACAGACTGTCCCTCAAAAATATGTAAGTTGTCTGTTATTTTGTGGGTTTAAAGATGTGAGGTGGGGAGGGACTGATGACATTTCTACCAAAAGTTAGCAAAAGCTGCTAACTGACACAATGTTTGTGTCAGAATCCGGTGTTTGAATCAGCCAAGAAACACTTTTAAAGAATAACAAAGGACTGTGTGACTTTGAGGGAATGTGAGATTTTCTGTAGTCACTTTGTCATAATCACATGCTGAAAGGAACAAAATTTCTGAGAATTTTAGCTGGGTTACTGTCACTTTTCACTGTAAATCTGTTATGAAGTTTGTCATTTTCTTGACTCTAAATCTGTATTATACTGAGTAACAGGAGTCTTTAAAAGAACAAACTAAAAATCTAACTGAGAATATAAAAATATGTAATCTACCCATTTTCCACAAGTAGCTTTTCCGTTTACGGAAAGAATATACAGTTATCACTCAGAACTTCTACCACAGTAGCGCTACTCCATACATTCTTGTCTTTTCATTTCCCAAGTTCTTTAACAAAATTACAGGATTTAAGCAATTCTTCCTTGATAGAGTTGATTTTTTTTTTTAAGTTTAGATGTTTGTCTCCCTAGGTATAATTATCTAGGAATTCCTTTTTCATCCTTTGACCTTATCAAATGATATTTTAACCTGTTTTTTTACTCCACTTGTTAAGGATAAATAAGACCTAAAGAACTTGGTGGCTGTGTGTGTGTGCGTGTGTGTGTCTGTCTGTCTGTCTTCCCTGTCACCTGGGTAACCTTGGTGAATTCTTAAGCACTGTCAATTTGAGTCAGTAATACTACTGTTTTATAAAAATACCACAATCTGATTATAGATAGCTGGTAGCATAATTTTGTTATCACTTCCTCCAAACCAAATGTCATACCTTTTCTTTTGACAATGTAAATGCATTTGCAATGAGAACGATGTATCTTCTCTTTCTAATAGTTTTCCTGTGCTGTAGAACGTCCTTGGATAAATTTATGACCTGTGGTTAAAGCACCATCACTCAGACATTAAAGCATCAAAAGTCACCACTCCTTACCACTCCAAAGCACAAGAGGAATACATTTTGGTATTTAACGAATCAAATGAGCTCACTGGAAACCTGCTACCGTGAACGCCCTGTCTACCAAGAAACATTAGAGGTGGGTGCAAGGTTTTTAGATGAAGTTCTTCTCTGATACACTAAACATATTTCCCTAGACAAGATCCAAAATGTATGCACACAGCTTACCCTAAATTCCTAGCAAGAGCAATTCAGTTAATTTTGTAACAAGGATTCCAAGTATCAGCAAAACTCGCAGTTGGTGAATGGGAACATATTTCCTTAGACAAGATCCAAAATGTATGCACACAGCTTACCCTAAATTCCTAACAAGAGCAATTCAGTTAATTTTGTAACAAGGATTCCAAGTATCAGCAAAACTCGCAGTTGGTGAATGGGTAGTCAGTAGGGTATGTTCCTCCAAGTTAAAAATAAATTCTCTGGGTTAGGGTTTTGATTGTATAGCTTATCTATGACAGCTTTCTAGATAAAAAGATTTCTCCTCTGGGGCGTCATTTAAATACGAAACAAATGCACTTCAGAAAAAAATGAGTGGCTGTTAACTATATTTGAATATGTGATGCAGATTTAAGTTCACTGATGACATAGACTTCTCCAAAGTGGATGTGAAACATGCTAACATTTTTTGGCTTCTGGAAACTTAAGGTGAATCTTTCTTTTAGTGACTGAGATATTACCAAACAGTTACAAATTATCAAATTCATAATGTAAAATAATTCTAAGTGAAATTCTTGATGCACGATAAAATATTTTAAAATCCTGTTTGTTCCAATATACAGCCTTTGCTGATTCTTGCAAGTTATTTTCATAACCAGTGAAATGTTGCCTCATAGAAAATTCACTACTGCCAGAATATAGAATCTTCAAAATACCAAAGGAAAAAAAATCTAAATAATTAAGACTACTTTTCAATAGCTTTCTCTCAATAAAAATGTAGACTACAAGAGTTCACAGTATTTTAAATGCTAGGAGTGTTCCAGAGCTTTACAGAATTATGCAAGTTCTTTTATTAACTTAGAGAAGACAAGCTCTAATTTAATCAGAAATGTAGACCCAGATGTTAACATTTTTACATACAGTTTCTTGGCAAAGGAGAACTATATTACACAAATGGGATATCTAGGAGACTTGCTATTAGAACTGATAGCAACTTTCTGTTGACCATGCATTAGTTATAAATTTATCATTGTTTGGGAGACCAAACAGAATGGGAATAGCCACTAAGCAAACTTAGCAGTGTAATATAACATCGCTAATTGACTAATGTCCATCAAAGTTCAGCAAATTTCCTACTGCCATACCCTATGTTGGTTATTATGAAATCTTTTAAATTATCTTGCTGAACCAAAACATTTTGCTTTGCTGAATCTTTCATTTCCAAGTCTTGATAACTGACTTTCTCCATAATATTACAATAGTAACAGAGGGGCATAAGGTATTCTAAAACATTATCTGCAAGTTTTTTCTCCTCAGTTACTCTTTGTTAATCTGATTTCTTCCCCATTCAAAGCCTCTGAGATATCCACTGTCTTAGGACAGATCTGATACTTTGGAGAAGAGAACAAAAGAGTCAAATTCTTGGCTTTGGAATTTCAAAGACAAATCCAGGCACAGGGCAAAAAGATCTGGAAAGATAAATACTTTCAGTCAGAACCAGTTTTTCCTACCCACCACCTACTCCCAGACTGAGATCTGCCACTGGAAAGGAAGAGGAGGCAGCAAAAGGAAACAATGGTGTTTGATCTGCTCAGGTGTCTGAACCAGGAAGGCTGATAAAGTGAGAGCCTCCTGATTGCATCTGAAAAGAGGGGGTTTGAGGGTGAAGGTCAGGGAGCGGGGAGCCCCACAGACTATGCCAGGCCCCAGCTTGGCAGAAGACAATGAAATAAAGATGTATGCATGGGAGTTCTGGACAAAAGGGGTCTGGGACAGCAACACAAAGTTCCCTATTAGGGCCACCCAGAAAGGCTTGGGAGAACAGAGAACCTGCCCTTCTCAAGCAGAGGGGTTCAGAAGTAGCTGAGAATTGAGAGTACTTGAGAATAGAGACCACTGGGAATCTAACAACCAGAAATGATGGAATGTGGGTCTCTGTTGGAGGCCTGCCAGGAAGAGATGTTGAGAACCCCACTGTCCTGACACACTGCAAGCCCCCAATGAATGAGTCCCACCCTGGGGTGCAGGCCGAGGGCCAAAAAATATGGTAGGCAATGGTTTCAGATAAGACATGTCACCCTGTTGTATTAACCCAATGTCAGAGATGAAGAAACAGCTTCACACCAAGAGTTTGGTTTACTTACTTCTGACTCCAAAATTTGAGCAAATACACTTTATTTACTATAATGATGAGTCACTTAGATATTATTCAATATAGTATGAGACAACTGGCTCATCATTTTGAAAACAAAATGACTCCTTATGTCAAAATTTATTCCAGATGGATCAGAGATTACAAAATGAAACCATAAAAATATTGAAAGAAAACAAAGAAATATTTCTTTTTTTGTAATACGAAAGGCCTTCCTAAATGTAACACAAAAGCAAGAAACTGTTAAGAAAAAATTGCCAAAAATATGAACCATAGCAAAAAGTAAAAATTTACATTACATATTGGTAGTCAAAAACTACTTTTCTAATTTACATGAGATTTGTACAAATTAGCAAGGAAAAACTAAAAGAAAAATGAGCAATAGGCAATTCAGAGAAAGAGAAAACAAAGTGGCCGAAAGTCTGCAAAAAGATCTGATTCATAATTAAAGAAATGAAAATCACATATAAGCCCTTCATCTATCAAGTTGATCGTATTTTTAAGGCTTAATACTACCCAGTGTTGATGCAGCTACATGTTCCAGGTTCTGAGGAATTCTGACATTGCTGATGAGAGTTTTAACTGCCATAAATTTTGAGTGCAATTCAATAATAAAGATCAACAATGAATAAAACACCTTTAGACTCAGCAATTCCACCATAAAAAATTAAATGTACTGAAAGAATAATGTTCCCACTGACTGTAGCATGCTTTACAGAACTGTTTAGGCCAGAACAGACAGGAAAGTAATCCAAGGCTGCTGAATTAAAGCGTGGTGAATACACTGTGATATCCTCATAAAACAGGATACTATGCAGCCATTCTTAAAAAAAGGCATTTCAGGTGGGCCAAACAAATCTCTTAAAACATTTAAGTAAAAAGGCAAGGTGTATATTATTTTTGTAATATAATTCCATTTGTAAAAACTTTGGCTATATATACACATATATACCCACAGACATATGCACATATATACTCTCTGTGCTAGTAGATACAATTCTACTTTTCTCAAAAAAAAAAAAGTAAGAAGCTGAATGACTATCTTTCAAGACATTCCTAGGAACAGCAGTGGCATCCCAAGAAAGCAGAGAGTGAGTTTTAGTTCTCAAATCTTTCTGTATTCTTTGTGCATACCCTACTTTTACTTTCATTTAGAAAAATAACCTTTTCTTTTGAAAAATCAAAGACATGGAAGTTGTTTTGTTTTTCTTGGTTTAAAACTAAAACCACAATTCAGTAAGATGTGCCTCTGGAGTCCAAGACAGTGACTGGCTTGCAACCCCAGCCAAGACTTTTGTCAGGCTTAGCATATTTCTAAATTACTGGTTTTGTTATTACAAATGACCTGATTTCATCTTTATATCCCAAGTGACTTCATGAGCCCTAACTCAAACTAACTCCAAACCTCCCTCAAAGCCGGAGGTCTGGAGGTGCTCACTACTGATGGTTAGCCCGTAATTACTTCCCACCAGTGAAAACCATCTGCCTTCACTGTTAAGGCCCATTTCCTAGTGTGCTGGCAGAAGGGACATCAGCAGCAGGTGGTGGAAGAAAGTCACCTGTGTTCCGGCAGGCACACCTCAAATCCCACTTCTCTCCAGAGGCAGCCCAGGGCACTTTCCAGAGAGCCGTTTCCTCACCACCTCCCGAAGGCACATCCCCTTCACACCCTCCTTATTGTCCCCTGGTTCCCTCCCTGTTGGTTGGGTTCTCCATAAGAAATGCAGTTCCTTTCACTTGTCTGTGATTTTGTTTCTAGCCTGCCTTCCTCCTCGGAATGTACGCTCTAGAGGAGGACCAAGGCGGACTCCTCCCCTCTGCAATTCTGACACCCACCCACGAGACTCCTGGCAGTGACGTTGTCCTCCAGAAGTCCTTGCTGTATGAATAAAAGTATGACAAATAGTTGCGCGCGCCTGTGTCTGTGTGTGGGAGAGAAACTCTGACATTACAATAACTGGACTTAGTGAGACTATGGCAATAGTCTAAGCACCTATATGTCATATCCATGAAATACTTAAAACAACTAGATGAAGTGAATCCCATGATTATCCCTACTTTACAGAGAAGAAAACAGACATTAAAAAAGGTTTACTTGACTTCAAAATATGAATATTATATATAAAATACATATTTACCACATATTTTATAAATTTCCATTTTGTATGTATATAATTCATATTTTTATGAAAAATACATAGTTGAGATTTGCTTTCTTTTTTTTTTTTAGCTTAGAGGAAAAAGAATGGAAACTCTATCCCCAATAAGTAATCAAAAGAATCGTCAAACTGAAACATTCATCTATTTATCCTTTAACAAGAAAGGACAAAGTATAGCTGTCATGAATGAGCAAGGACTTCCTTCTGGCTCTATCCTTTGAAACAGTTCATCAATTCTTTTCCAAAGCTCTGCAACAGGGCCTTTTCTGCGCACACTTTTGAATAAAAAGCAGTGACCCCTTCTATTGTATGCAGAATATGTTACTTCACTATTTATATCCTGCATGTGGTGTCGTCATTATCATCAACAGAAGCAACAAAAATAATTCTGAAGCACAATGCCTAGTGTTTGAAAGACATCATGAAAACATTCCCTTTACTTTATGATTTTACAGTAAAGAAGACAGTATGTAGAATACAAACATGCAGGACATTTTCCATGAAAACTCACTGAGAATAGATTGAACAAAAGGTTTAACACAAAAAGATTCATTTACCTCGACAAAAATACCCTACAATTCACTGCTAAATTCTTCTTCCAAAAGCCATTCTTTTGTTTTCAACACGAGTTAAATTTTATAAATTGATGTGTAGCCTAAAACAAAAACACTAATTCTAAGGGTTTATATGTATTTCTTTCTCTTAGCCAGTGACTTCATTTAGACTAGCCAGAAACATCAGGCTAGCAAGCCCCATTTTTAAAAACAAGTTACTAATGAAACTCTCTGAAATCAGCTCTCCATTAAAGTGTGTTAACAGTTTTCAAACAGCCATGGAAATGAGCTTTAGGCAGGGTAAGTGAACCACTGTTAAAATTTTTCATATTAGTGAGCAGAGCATCATTACCAATCAATCAAAATTGCTTTGGATCAATGGTCCTCAAATGGGGAAAATGTTGCCCTCAGAAGACATTTGGAACAGTTCTGAAGATCATGACTTAGGGTCAAGGAATGCGACAGGAATCTAGTGGGAGAGGTAAGGGAGATGGCAAGTAAGCAGTCAAATATCCTTGAGAGAGCTCAGCATAGAGGTCTGGAGACAGAAATCTGGGAGTCATCCATTTGTAATTAAATTATGGGACTGGAAGGCATTACCTCAAAAGGGAACACATATATAAAGAAGAGGAAAAAGTTACCTAAGTTCAGGACTATACTATTTTCGAAAGAGGATTAAAACAATATTCCCCATCCTACTGGCTTACAGACAAAGTGACTCTATGAACTGGAGCCCACAGCCCCCGCCCAAGTCTGGGAGGGCTGTGGGTCACAACCAAATCAACATAGTAGAGGTGGCATCACAGGGCTGTCAAATCAGGTCAGAGAAGAAGATGCAACTTGTGTGGACAATTTGCACTTGGAGAAAGGGACAATGACACAGAAAGCTCCACCTCCCGGCAGCCGCCGGCTGTGAGGAAGCTACAGCACGTGGAGCCCTCCTGTGGCTTCCCAGTATCCTGGTGGCCAAGCACTGGCCAGGGGCGAGGGTGTGAGGGACCAGTGTGGTGGCCCCATATCCTGCCTCGAGCACCCTGTTTAGTGACCAGCCTCAGCATTCAGGAGGACTAACTCATTAACTTATTTTCCCTCTAATTATTCTGTTTATCATTGGGGAAAACACCTTTGAAAATGACAAGAGCTCTCATCCATAATCTTGGTACTGCTTCCCTTCCTTCCCGTAGCAGCGGGGGACCGCAGCGCGCACCAGGCACTGTCCTGTCCAGCATGTCCACCATGTTCTCCATCCTCAGAAAACAAGTACCTGACGCATCCAAGAGCAAAACACACTTGTTTTCTATGCCGTGTTTTTCTATCACCTACCTGGTCTCCTTATCACAAGTCCTGGGTGTAAAGACAGGTTTTCTGTACACATGCGTTTCTGTCACCTAGTGCTCTTAACTAGTAGAATAAGGTGATGGTCAAATCCTTATCATCAGATGCGTCCCTGTGGCTCAGGCAACTGACACACTAGTGTGCAGACCGCGCAAAGCCTAAGGCCCTCTTTTCAAGAGCTGGGCTGCGGTGAAAAACCAAAATAAGCATTTAAATAAAGAGGCTTCCTCCTCTTCCTCCCTTAAAAATGTTGCTTCTTTTCCCTTCCTTCCTTCCTCTCTTTAAAAATAAATTCTAAAACAATCTTTCACTCATTAAAATTGCTTCAGATTATTTGATGTTTGTCATTATTATAAGCATATTCATCTATGAATGCTACTAAGATGAATACAGAAATAAGTTTCCCAGACCACAAAGAAAGAACTCACCAGTCTCATTCTTGTTCCACCCTATATAACATTAAGTCAGGACGATCCTGTCAAAAACTCAAGAGTGCTATGCATGCTGGGCCCTGAGGAGGCAGCTTCAAACTAATACACACACACACACACCACTGTTCACTAAGTTCTTTCCTTTGGAAAATAAGGTATAAATTATTTCTCTAAATTAGAAGGTGAAATAATTTAATAGAAAGATTAAAGTAATTTGTCATTTATAGGATTACTATTGAGTGATATGCCAATAATGAGCATTTATAAATGAGCGTTTAGAAAAACTAACAGCACACATAGGATGAAATTATTTCAGAAGTCATTATGAATCCCAAGCTATTGTTTCAACTTCCCATATAAAAATCAACTTCCCATATAAAAATAATGGCCACTGCTAGTCTTACAACATTTTCACTTCTAGATGCATGGATGGAGACAGTGACAGCTTCAGATGAATGTAACAGATGAACAAAACAGCAATAATTTTCAAAGAACACTACAGCCAAGATTCAAGCGAGATGGAAGTCAGAAGAAAAAAAATCCCCGGTTGGTATCAAGTATGATTCTTTAGCACATGAAGATGTCAGAGAGTTTTAGGGAAGTCTGATTCTGCATTTTTAAAGGGGCAGCACACCTAATGAGTGAACTTCCTAAAGTTGTACCAGCTGCCAAATCCTAACAGCTTCTTTCTCCCTCTCCCCAGAGTGCTTCCTCTCACCACTGAGTTTGATTAGGCAATATGAGATAAAAAGCAAATAAAGAGACATCCGTAGAAAGAAAAAAATATCATCTCACCAGCCTTCATTTGCTTTCCACCTATTCGAAAAGTAATGGGAAAAGTGTGAGACCTGAACGATGGCACCAATGCAGGCCGCTACTCACTTCAAAGCTGTGTCTCTGAACATGGCTGCACAGTTACAGGACCAAAAGGTATACTGTAACTTTTGAATTTTTGAGAGCACAATTTAAAAATACAAAAACATTCAATTTCACAAACATATTCTTAACAGAAGTACAATTTGACTGTTGCTCAATTTGTATACATGCTAATACCAAAATATCAGTTCCTTGGTCCTCCAAGACAATTTCAAATGTACAAAAGAAATCTGGAGAACTTGAATGAAAGTCGTCTTTATCTTGAATTATCAAAATTATTGCTTTCATATCATCCAATTAATCAGTGAAAAAAATCTTAATTTATGGGCAATATATATCACAACGTATTTTTAAAATACAAAGCTACAAAGTAGAAATCATCACTTTCGGAATCTAGAAATGCTTATCTTTGTGAAGTATATTGTTTATTATTAATGCAAAATATCTTTCACTTACATAGTCAAGTGTTTGAGAGGTTAAAACAATGTACACTTACATTAATTTCATTTCATAGTGGAAAAACCCTTCATATTAGGTCAAATAAATGGTGCTGTTCACCTTTAGATGATGAGACTGAGATGTGATCGAGAATATCTTGCCCCCACAATCCAGCAGAGCTGACCACAGGACCCAGGCACCCCCGCCTCATCAGTGTCCCTGATGGACTGATGGCACTCATCACTCTACTGGAACAAAAGTAATGCATCACTGTCATCATTTTCAGGATTTATCAGTCATGCTTTAATGAACACAAATCATTTTAAATTACCAAAAATGAAAGTAGATGCTCCTGAGAGCTGGGGAAGAAAGCAATACCCCCAGAGTAGCATCCCTGCCGGCAGTGACAGATGCTGCTACAGGAACACAGAGGCTAGAAAATGCTACAGGCCTCCAAGTTTTCTGTGTATAGCATCTTCAGTGCCAACTTAAAGAATCTTGTGCCCAATGAAAATTCTATTTCACATCTAGATTGACTACAATGAAAACTTTTTCCTGCTTTTCTTGGGATGTCAAGGGAAGTGACAAAAGCATCTCTTGCGACTTCAGTCTTTCCACTCAGCCCGCGTGATAGAGTCATCAACTGTGAGCCGCCAAGAGTCTGCCCACACACCATGGAGAGCGGCACAGCAAATGAGTGCCTCTCAGTGGCTTGGTGTCAACCGGGTGGGAAGTGAATAGAAAATCCCAAATGTAAATTTGTTTAACATCTGCCATCAGTGACCTCAAGAAATGGACGGTTTATTGAAGTTTGCAGCAGGATAATGTCCTTTCTGGCAGTAAAAATCTCAAAAATGAAGAGTACAACAAAAGCAAAATTCCACATATCTTTCACTAATTGGGAAAAACTAGCAGAAAATAATCAAGATCAACAGACTCAAGAGCAATATAGCATCCTTGAGAAAATGTGCTGTAAGAATACAGAATGAAAAATTCTAGCAATCATTTCATCTTTTGATGTCTGTTTCTGTAACACAAGCCCACAGTGTACACGTACACACACACACACACACACACACACACACACACGTATACCTATAAAGAATTCAGATGGACTAAAAGATTGTAGTGTGTATCCAGTATTTTATATGAAAACTCTCCTTTTTCTGTAGTGAGACTCAGAAATTCCTACTGAAATACCACTTTTCCTAAGTGTTATTTTTGTGCATTTACCAATTTAAAGCATATCTCAAGCTCTATGCTTAGAAGCTGGATGGCCTTCTACGTAAAACAAGCATGAAAGGGAGAAGATGTACTTCCTTTTTCTTTTTAAAATAATGATTCATTATGGTTGTCGATGAAAACTAGACTTCTGGTGATTATGGTGTAGTATATACACAGATGACAAATTATAATGCTGAGATCTGAAATCCATGTAATGTTATAAAACAATGCTACTTCGATAAAAATGTCTACAAAAGAAGACAGGTCTAAAACATTGGGTGACTAGGGCGAAGTTATAGAGGAAATAAGGTGTGCAGCAGTGTAAAAAATAGAAGTGAATACTTGTTTGATGCTATGCTTGTACTTGTCAACTGGTCAATTCTGTCTTCTCTATTCAGCCTTATTCAAAGGCAGAACTTTGAAAATAATGCAAAATGTGTGAAAATGACAAACCATAAGTCATGAAACAGGACAGAGAAAATGAAGTAAAACCTTTTCTGTCAAAATTTGCAAATACTAAAATGAAGAGTATTTCATTGTCTATTGGTCTAACTTCTTTGACAACTAAGAATGTCCACAAAATTTTATATTAAATATTCCTATGAATTGTAAGTACTATAAAACTGAGACCATGGCAATACTACGCGGTAGACAGAAAGGGCAAACAGTGACTTCTTTTATTTTAAAAAAATCAATTTTTGCTTATGGGTGGGATTTTGCTACTTGAAGAGGGAGGGCAAAAGGACAATAATGTTTTTATCTCTTCGTCTGTAGTAAACTAGGTGAAATGCAACTTTTCTATAAAATAGCATTCTCTTTGCTGGCCCATCCAACATCAAGACAGACTCTTTGAAATGTGCTGGAGTTTTAAGAGAACAGTACAGAACTGACGGTTCTTTTAATCTAATAATTTGAAAAGGAAAGTTATGTTTTTACATTGTTCCCATGATTTAGTCTACTTGAAAATCTTCCCACTTCCTCTGGAGGTACCAAATGAATCTGTGATGAAATATTTTGTCTTTTCATTTTTAATACACTTATTTTTAGACAGACCTCATATAATATAATGCACTGCATGTGCACGTGTGCGTATTTGCACATGGGTGGGGAGAATATAGAGAGAGAAACAAAGACAACGATATAGATATAATTGGCACATATTATAAATACATGCCAAATATAATGTGAAAGAAGGGGATATTCCTTCATTAGAAACCTGTTTTCTTTCATATAATAGATCAATCTCTGACCCCAAATCTTTAGTTAAGTTCAAATTTTAAACTTAAAAGAGGTTTGGCTTTAAGTAGGACTTCAATTAGAATTTTAATATTTTTCCATCTAGTTCCATAAAGAATTTAAATGGTTTAAGACTATTACAATACATGAAAATTCTCTTAATTTTCATGACAAATTTTAGATGAAGGTAGCAATAAATATGTGTAAACACTGGGATTATACTGAAACGTTTTAGACTTTTTTTTTAACTGAAGGATTTGCAAAAGCTATATGTTCTGAAATACTTCTTAAGAAACATGAAATGCCACATCACATTACATTAATTTTCCAAGTATCTTATCAAATGATATAAACAGAGAAACTGTCACATACTAAAAATATGGTTCATTCATTCTTGCCAAAAACAATCCTCCCTGAAATCCGCTTTGAATATTAACTACTACAGCTCTCCCTGTAATTTAGTTGATAACTCTGAAATCCCTTATTTTCCTAAGTACTGTTTTAACCCATTTCTACTTCTACAAATAGCAATAACGAGGTAAAAAGTTATAAAGTTATGTCAAATTAAAGCAAATGAAATACTTTTCTATTCCTCATCCACCTTTCAAAGTGTGTCCCCTTTGCCCCTTGTGTTAGTTTACTAAGGCTGCTGTAACAAAGGACCACAAACTGAGATGCTTAAAGAACAGAGATGTGTTGTCTTGTGCTCCTGGAGGCTGAAAAATCAGAAATCGAGTGTGGGTTCCTTCTGAGGCTGTGAGGAAGGCTCTGCTCCAGGTTTCTGTCCTTGGTTTAGGAACAACTCTCTTCTCCCTGTACCTCTTCACCTAGTCCTCTCTCCATATACATGTCTGTTCCTACATATCCCCTTTTTATAAGTATACCTCTGGTATTGGAGAAGGACCTAGCCTGATGGCCGCCTTTTAATCATATGACCTCTGTAAGACTACCCCAAATAAGGTCACATTGAGATACTGGGGGTTAGAATCTCAACAAATGGATTTGAGGAGGAGGCACAAACCATAATCATTATAAAGCTTTTCTTCCTGTAGAAAATTCTTTATGAAAAAGTATCACTTGAGTGAAGAAGAAAAGTCAGACCCTATCTCTGCAGGTAGGACAACATGGGTAAGGCACTGTGAAGATGCACAGGCAAGTCTACCACCCACTTGAGTTAGTCCTAGAAGTTTCATAAACAAATTTCTATCACTGGAAACACTTTCAGTTATAAGTAATAGAAAGTCCAACCCAATTTGGTTTAAACAAAATGTGGAAATGTACTGGCTCCTATAACTGAAAAAAGTCTAGGACTAGGACTGCTTTGAGAGGAACCTGGATTTGGGGTTCAAGCAATGTCATCAGGATGACATTTTTCTACATTACCAGCTCTACCTATATCTTGTTGGCTTCATCCTTTCAGATACAAATTCAGAAAGAAGAAAACTGTCACACTTTTATCTGGTTGCATTCATGCTAACATGGCAGCCAAGGGGAGAGAATTCGCAGTCACAAACCTCATGTGTATAATCAGTGGAGAATCCATTCTAACCAGGTAGGCTACAAATGGGGTGGAAGGAGAAATAGATAGTTACATAAATATCAAAAGGAATTACCACAAGTGAGGTAAAAAAAATATATAGGAAGTTAGTGGGTCAACACGGGTATTTATTTATATAAGACTTCAACAATTCAACAAACATTAACGATGAGTTTTGAAAACTATCAGCATTCTCATATAATGCTGATTTTATTTGTGAAATAAACATCAGCTAAACCTCTGATTTTACATGCAAAAGCCCATGACCACTAACCTTCTGCAGAAGATGTCAAATAACTGAAAATAATGGCTCTGATTTATTGAGTTTGAATAACCACTATAGCTCAAGAATGCAGAGCAACAGCCAAAACAGAATAAACTTAAGTAAAATAAGAAGGATACTTCCTCTCAAGTGGCCTTTTTGGGGTTTCTTGAGCAGTAAAGAATATCCAATGACTAAATCCACTGAAGAAAATCAGTATTTTATTTTTCAATAGACTAAGGAAATTTAATTTTTTTTATTTGAAGGCTTAAATTACTAAATCTGTCTCTCTCCTCTCAGTTCATTAAGACAGTGTCACAGACTAATGAAAATGATACTGGAGTCCAACTCTTCCCAACCATGTAAATGGGCTCTGACACTTTACTCACTGCAGGCTTCCATCTCAACTTTTGTTCATCTTTTTATGGAATCATATGTAGAACCTACACCCTGGAGCTTAATCAAGAGAGGCTCTACATGTGAAGTCTCTTGTTAGTTAGCGATAAACTACTGTTGTTCTAGCAGATTCTATGACATTGTTCCCTAAGATTATATAGCTTCCACTTTCAGATCAAACAAGTAAATCCTCTAGACTCTCTCCACTTTTGGATTTTCCTGACTTACTCTTTTCACTGAGAGGGAAGTAAGACATGAGCCTAAGAAGCATACCCAACTTTATCATTTTTAAGCAAGAAGTTTGGTCTGTATTACATCTGAATATGTATCACTGGAAACAAAGCTTGTCTTCTTTTTTTGTGTGGAGGAAGAGTCTAGCTTTTCATGTCTCCATCCCTTCCCTGCCTTTCTTAATCTATCAAAGGAGGTTGAAGAAAAAGAGACAGGATCAGACCAGCAAAAGAAAACTTGAAAACCTACTTAATACGAAATGAGTTCCAATGATCCAATTCCCCACAGCACACACCAAAGAAGCAGCTGAAAGTGGTTACGACGTGTCAGCAATTTTAAATGTGTTACTAATTATTTCTGTACCTCATCAACAACTCAGCACTTTTATTCTTGGTAACCATGACTCACGCCCTTCATCCATTCATCATTTTGATTAACTTTTTCTATTCTAGCTATGTAAAATGACTTCATGAGAAAAATGCCCCCACAGACACTAGGTCCTGGTCGCCACTGAGACCCACCAAGCAGTCACTTCTCTCCACAGTCCTGTCCTGCAGGGCTGACTTGTTCTTTGATTTCAGAGGGAGGAATGCAGAGTAGCAACAGTGTTGCTAAAGATCTAGGACTCTTTGACCGGAGTCTTTTATAATGTCTGTGATAGGAACGCTATTTTGAGCACTATACTCCAAAACATTTTAAACACTACACAGATGTTAGCAACCCATTATCATACACGTGTATAAGTTTTAATCCTATCAGCTTTTCTCCCTGCACTCTTAATTTTATTCCATTGGTCTTTTTTTTCTATTTTTTTTTCTAATACCACATTGTTTTCCTATTATTTGTTAATACCCATGAGGCCAGGAACTCTTATTGTATTCCTAAAAGCCAAGTGCCTCAACCATGGCCGCATTCAATTAATACTTGTCGAATAAACAAATAAATAAAGGAAATGGGTATTACCGAGCATACAGATCAGAAGGATATATTTCACTATATGTAACACTGAAACCTCTCTAAAGTGGATGAATAATGTTACTAGAAGGTCACTGCTCAACTGAGCACTTTGGTGAGTCTTTAAATGCAAGTGTCTGAGTATGAGTCAGAAAACACGCAGCTATTTTACAAATATTGAGTCACCCCTGGAGTAGGGAGGAGGTAACCTAGAGGGAGGTATTACGTAAAGAGAGGTGCGAGAAGAAACACGGGGCTGGCAGGGACTTGGGGGAATAAGAATCACAAAGTAAAGAATTTTACAATCATTTACTCTAGAATGTGCTATGTAATAAACACTTCTTCTGTCTTCAATAAAATATTCAATGTAATTTATGTTTTTCACTCATCTGAGGATATTTTGGGGGGAAACTTCAAAAGTCTGCCTTTTCTTGCCTTGCTGACACGTAGTTTGGCAAAGAGAGCTCATGAGAAAATAGAATTGTGAAAATATAAATCCTTGGGTGTAAAATTTTCAAAAATCCTGGAAGCCTGATGACTTACATAGGTCTTCAGTAAGACTGACAACACAATTCAATTCATCCAGATCAGATGTGCTTAGGGGACCAAAATGTCACCTGGCTTCATGCTGCCACTCAAATTGGAAGCCAGGTCTATGTCTGCCTTTAAGGGCAGTTCCCATAAACTCTCACCAGATTCCCATCAAACCACTTCGACAAGGACACCTTTCTTCTGACTAAGCATCTGTTAGTTATCATTACTTACACATATTATGATGCCCGACTTTAGGTGATGCCCGACTTTAGGTGCACACAAGGTGACAGCCATGGTGCTAAGACTTAAGAAGTGGTATCTCACACATGAACATTTGTCTATAAGACTCCATGAGGTAGGAAATATTGTTCCTGGAACTGTATTTGATGTATAAATTCTTTTTTCAATGAAATAATGAATATGAATAGCTAGTATTTACTCAGCCTTTAGTAAATGCCAGACACTGTTCTAAGCACTTTTCATAAACTAATTCGTTAAATCTTTAATACACTCTCATGGGGTAACTGAGATTCTTCTTCTTATTTTCACAGCTGAGAAGTTAAAGATTTGCCTATAGCCATACAGCCAGTTTAAGCCCAGGCACTATAGCTCCAATTCTAGATTATTAACCACGCTGTGTTACAAATGAATTATGTAAGGAAAACAAAGCTTAGAGAAGTTAACTTGTCCAAGTTCACCTACCAAATAATAGAAAAGGACTCAAAAACTCAGGCCTGTCTTCAAAATCCACCCTCCTAAAAGTATTACATGCAAAGAGAGACCAAAATCACAAAGTAAAGGCATAACTAAGCAGGTTCTGAAGATCAGAATTCAAATTTTCTTTCAAGTTCCTTAAAAATCGGGAGTCACTGGATATAACTTGGCAATCAAGAAAGGTGCCAACATGGGCCCCAGAAGAAAAGGGAGTCAGAACTACAATGTAATATGTCAAAGATGACCACTAAATGGGATGCTATTGTTTATTAAGCAAGCACGATGGCACCAGATAAGGGTGGCTCATGGGCACTCAACCAATGCAGTTACACCTACTCGTCATTCAGAAAGGCCTTGCACCTGGAATTTACACTCTGCAGCACCATCTTGAAATGGTGATCTAAGGAAAACAAGAAAGCAAGGGGCTGGGTGAAGGAACTAAGTACAGAAAATATGTTTGTGTAGTAGCAGTAAATTTAGCGATACCATTCAGTATGATTATGTATTTTGTTTTCCATCAACTGTGTTCAATAGCACAAGATTAAGGGGAGAGAAGTAAAAGCTTGGAGTTCATTATAATGGCACCAAGCCAACCACAGAGAAGCCCAAGGACAAAAAGAGAATATACAAGAGGATGATCTAGACCAACTGCAGAATTTAACTGACTGACGTGGGAGAATAAGATGATCATGGGGTGAGGAATACTGAAAGTTGGCAGGACCACTGGATGGAGGTCACAGTAGGATAGAAGAACATTACATTTTGATCTGATAATGCCTTCATGTCTTACCAACTTGCTTATGCTTTAAGAATTTTTTAGAAAACATTCAACATTTTTAGCTGAGTAGTTGATCTAAATGATCCTACACACAATATTAAACATGTTTTTTTCTTTCCTTCCTTCCACAAATATCCATCCAAATGCTAAAGTCTGATAACTTCGGTCTACCACTCATATCTGGATTAATATATCTAGATTATTAATCTACATTATTGCCATACCCTCCTCACTAGTTTCTTTTATAATCTATTTTATAGCTATTAGAATAAGGTATTTTTTCTCAAATATTATTTTGATCATACCTTCAGGAATTAAATTCTTTATCCTCTTCAGTCCACAAAATCCAGTAAGGTACATAATTTATTTTTAAATATTAAAATTCCCCCCACTGGCAATCTAATGTCTTTGATATTTTGCATTGTGTGTTTTCTTACAAAACTGCTCATTATTTGGAGTTTTTCAAGATTTTCACTCAGAACTCTGACTTTAAGATCTGTCTGTGTTGCTGAGTATAAACCCAGTCCATAGTTTCACACCGCTGCTTAGTGATTCAGGGTGAGCAACTGCGCACGTTTTATCTCCTACTTCCCAGGCACAGACACCAAGGAGCCTCCTCATTCCCGCAGCTAGAAAGTTTTCTGCACGTCAGGTGACAGCTCTAGAACACATATTCTCCCCAGGACTGGAATCTCTGGGTCCCAGAGGTAGATATGATCATTTTTGGAGAGATGGCTTTCAGGTTCCCTCCACCAGCAAGTATGAGGCTCTCACACTACTTGGCTTCATCCAGGTTTCCAATTTAATAGTTTAAAATGATACTGCTTTGTGCTTTAATTTGGATTTTTTTCTGGTTATAAATGAACACCTCTTAATATATTTACTGGGCATGAGGGTTTTCTATTTGCACATTGCCTATTTGTATTCTTCGTTTTCCTTCTGTCTCTTGCATGTTATTCACAATCATTCCTTGAATACTTGTAACATTTATCTTTTTTTAAGACATTAGCATCTAGAACATATGGATTTTCCCAATGTTAGCACTTAACCTTGTCAATGATGTCCATTAATCAAAAATCATTTTATATAACCAAATTTAGCAATATTTCGTTCACAGCTTATTCTTTGGAAGTTTTATATAAGAAATCACATCCCATACCTAGAACACAAAGGTATTCTACACTTAGAATCTACATTTAGTTGTTTTGTGAGCAAGCAATACAGTAGGGTTTGTTTTTTTCCTGCATAGGGTAAATCAGGCTTTCCAACACCATCTTCCAAATAACCCACCCTGTACCCACTGACCTGCAATGCCACCTTTATTATAAATTAAGTATACATGCACACATAAAATCTCCTGTGATTTCAATTTCATTCTGTTGGTCAATTTTTCTGTTCTTGGGTCAATCTCTCAAATTCTGAGATAGCAAGCAAAACTCTCACGCATTCTTTATTTTTCTTAAATATTATTGATTGTTCGTAAATAATGCTTCTTTCTTGACCTAGGGAAAAAGGGCATTTTCATAAAAATGACATTTATAGGTGAATATATATGTATACATTAATTCAAGAAGTATTTGGTATTTTCACAGCCTTAAGGAATCCCAAAAAGAAGCATGGAATGTCTATTTATGAAGACCATCATTTATGTCCTCTATTATAGTCTTAATTATTTCCACATAGCATAATTGTATGTTCTTCATTAAATCAATTTTAGATACCTTGTAGCAGTTGTTGCTACTTTAAATCGCATTTTCCAGTTGATTATATGTTCTCTCTCCAACAGCATTTCATTTGGTGTTCTTAAGAAACAGACATAACAGATTAATAGATCCACAAGCTGAATTTGAATAGACAAAACTTCAATGTCCCCGACATCTCTTGTCCCCACATCTTGACTTAAGAGGAAAATCAACTCAAGCTTTTCACAATCTGAATAATCAGGTAACACTCTTGTCACATAGCAAAACCAACACATAGCACAGGAAACTGGGAGATGCACGTTTCACTTTTTCTTTTAAAGATATGAGCATGTTTGTAGTCTGAGGAGCAGTAGTCACAGGACAGAGAGAGCATAACGATACAAAGTTATATTGGGGCTTGGAGAGAAGAGAATGGGGGAGTGAGGAGGAAAGGCACAGAGACTCTCGAGAACAGGAGTGACAAGACCTCTCATCCTACAGTTCAGACACCTGAGTGTTGACAATGTACCAAGCCCTGTCCTCAACCCTAAGAAAAGCCAGGATTAGGAAGGTAATCACCATCTGTGTCCCCATGAGTATAAAAAGCAACGAGTGCCAGACATCGGGTAAGTGGCTAACATGAGCAGAGATACCATCTTAGAAGTAGGACTGTCCTCCTCTAAGATGGGGAGAAGAAAGAGTGAGAAGAGCAAAATAAAATGAGATTGAGGCTAGAGGGCGAAAGAAGTTCAAGGAGATCAGGGATCACAACTTTTTATTATCTCCAAAACTAAAAAGTAAAGATAACTGCTGAAAAATTAAGAGAACCAACTTATAATTGGTGCCATTAAAAAGGACAAACGTAAGTTACAAATGCAAAGACAAAATGAGTGAGTACTAGATTCAAGGACCAGCTGCAACAGGAATGCCTAACAAAACCACCTGTCAAACCTGCAAGGTGCTTCTCATCAAGAGTCCCTTCCTTGCAGGCCCAAGTGGAGACCAATCAAATCAGAGTTCCTGGTGGTGGACCCAGGAGAGACAGTTTGATAAAGTTAATCAGGAGATTCCAAATCCCTACGTGCACCAGAAATTAGGAAGCACTGTGTGATTGAGCTGATCCCTACTATGTTGTGATTTTCTCTGTAAAGATTCAGCAGCAAATTTGATAATAATATAATACTATGTAAAAAATTTATATTTGATAAATTTATAAACTAAGGCTTTAAGGTTAATACTTTCCCTCCAACTCAACTTTTTTTCAAGGTTGTCTCTATTAGTTGCTCTCTTTAAACTGTTACAAGTTAGAAGGAATAAAAAGCTAATTTATCAGTGGGGTACAAAGTGTATTTATTTTTCAAGGAAAAAAACACCTATTTTTGATGGATTGAAAACTTTTCTCCAAGAGGGAAGACTAGCAGATACTACCAAAAGTGTGTTTTTAAGTGCCAGTTAAATTTATAGTTTCAAGTTTCTAATGCTTTTTACATTTACATTCTCTCAACTGCTACTGAAATCTAGGATATTGAAATTTACTAAATTTTGGGTACACTGAAAAGCAACTGACAGTTGAAGCTTAAGTAGGTGTGAAAAACATCAAGAAAGGAAAAGCTGACAAGGAGTCTCTAAATAAAATCCTTGAATTTCACAGACAGCTTCAACTGCTCAACAAAATGGATGATGTAGTATAGATCTATAGGGAATATTCTCTTCAAAAACTATTGTGTCCAGCCATTAATGTCCACTTTTTCCTAAAATAACATGTCTTACCCAAAAGTACATGGTCTGACATACAGGTATAGGTATCAATCTACAGATATATTTCTATTGAAATGAGTCGAAAACACTTACATTTTCATATTGAAAGAGAGGAATTTAAACGTTTGATAAATAAGATTTATGTAAAACATTGATTTATTAAAATGTTTCCACAAAATATTTCCTTTTTCTGGAGCACCCTACTGGAGCAGCAGTTAGGTCAGTCCTCCTAAGGAGCAAGTCACATATTTCTGGGTTCCAGTTCCCAGCCCGGGGAGGGGCAGGCGGACAACCAGTGTAACTAAAGAAAAATAAACTAAATAAAGGTGCTTCCTTTTCTCTCTCTTCCTGCCTGCCTGCCTGCCTACTTGTCTTCATTCCTGCTTGCACCTTTCCTTTAAAAAATAAAATACTCTGTAAAACAGACTACATGTTCAAGGTATGTCATTATTATTCAATCTTGAATTTTTTAAATCAACAGTCAATAAAGAAATGGTCTTTAACATTTACCATTACAACATACTACAAAATGTATTTCTATTGAGCAGAACAAGAGAGAAAACTACACTAATATTTTCATTTAAAGCTAAATCATCCATTGTGAATAATTGACAAAGTACATTTACATTATTCTTTTACTTATCGAAGAAGTATGCTTTAAGTGATAAATAGGTTTGACCAATAACCTAAAGGTATACTGATCTCTGGTCTCCCTAAGTCAAAATGTTAGTTCTTAAAACTGAGACACTCAGCATCCAAAATAAAGATTTTAATCCTGTAGTTTCTCAAGAGACAGAAGACAGCCAGAGAATTTCCCGCTCAAGTTGACTCCGTATCACCACATCATAAATAAGACACCTACAGCAGATGTCATCATTTTTATGCAATCAGTTCAATGAGATGAGTGATTGTTTCGCATTTCTGAGTCTCCTTGTCAACTCGATCCCAGACAGGTTCAGCAAACCTTAAAGAGCACGGAGCTGTAAAACCAGCAAAACCATTTACATGCAGGAACACAACTGTGTCTCAGGCACAGAGGCAGGGAGATTGTCACACCCTGCAGGGGGTCACGTGCTCTGCACCCTACAATCACACACCACTCTTCCAGTTGCAGGCAGGAGTCCTCACTCCTCTCTCTTGCCTCTTCCACACTCAGTTCAGGCATAAAGCCTCCCTCTTCCTTTTCCAATGCCAGGCCAGTCTGCCTCGGGTCGTCACCAGTGCTGTCCCTGGGTCTAAAAATTGTTACCTAGACATTACCTGGGCCTCTCTAATCCTGAGTCTCCACCCAGGAACACTTCCCCTGACTGCCATTCTTCAAACTGCCCCACTCGCTTCCACACTTCATCTCCCACCACAGCATAATTCATATTTCCCCATCAGAATACAAGTCCTGGAAGGCAGAAACAGTGCCCGATTTGTTCTTAGCCATGACCCCGAGCCAGAAAGTGCACAGCAGTCACTGTTTGTTGAATTCATGAAGATGAAATTCCATGGCACCACATCTCTCCATCAGTGAGGATAGTGGGGACGTGTAAAGGAGGGAAGCATAAACAAGGGTAACAGCACTGACTGGACAGAAGTCTCCGGTTTCAGCTTTTACTCCTTAGGAGAAGAGAACTGGGGTGGTCTCTCAGTACTGCCCCACCATGGGTACTGCATCAGTATCAACTGTAGCACGCTTGACCCCATCTCTGAAACCATCTAGCTCTGTGGTAGTGCTGCTCCCAGCTCTTCACCAATCCACCACGTTTTAGCATCCAGTGTTCTCAAACTTGATTTGCATTCTCTGGTCTGACCAAATCTAGACGAGTATGTCTTGGCATAAAAAGATGAAGTTGGAAAGCACAGGAGCTGTAATTGTAAGCACAAGTCGGCCCAAACAGCAACTCACACGTGAGGCATCTCAGCTGTGGAAGTGGTCCAGGGATCGAAATTCTCTTTAGGAGACCATGAGTGAAGAACTGTCCTCCATGCGGAAGAGAGAGACACTTCTTAGGTCTCGTGGTCACATCGCCCCCACCCCCCACTCTGCTGTTTGCTGCATGCCCGCACACCCCTCACCAGCACAGCCACCTGTTCAGGCTCAGCTGTTTCTCCGTGACTCCAGAGAACTACAACTAGAGAAGCAGTCACTAGCTTGCCAGTGATGATGCAATGTTGGGGTGATCAAGGGTGGACTCTTAAGACAGGCACATTAAATTGTTAAGGGCATCTAACGAGTGTCCAGGGCTGGTGTGCCGCCCACACTGTCCCCACAATCCTGAGCAGGGCACAGCAGAAAGTCACAGGCTCGGGGAGGGCAGCTCTGGGTGCAAATTCCAACCCAAGTTTTTCAAACTAATTCAGACTTACTACATTCCAGGCACTAAGTTCAGCACACAACATAGGTCAATAATTGGACATTGGGAACAAAAATGACTTAAGGTTATTATTCTCATTTTCACAGATAAGGAAACTGAGGTTTCGCAAGACACATAGCTGATAACCAACCAAGAGGGATCTGACCCCTAATTTTTCAAACCCACACTCTTACCCACTACTTTATTTGAATTTAGTGACTTTCAGAGAGGAAGATAGCTCCACCAGTTCTTGAAGACTTCAATCAAAATGATGAACAACCACGAACTTGAATTATAGTTAGTTATTTCAGGTTGATTTATAAATTCAAGGAAGAATCATTACTTTTAGAAATTATCCAAAAATATTTACAGGAGAAATATTCTCTAGGAATTGACAAAATAACCCAGCAGGGTGTGGGAGAGAGATGAAACAAGGGCATCATGGTAATTATTAAAGTTGCATGGTAAGCACACCAGGGATTATATTATTCATGCTGCTTGTGGTATCTTTAGAAATACAGCCGCGCACCACTTCATGCTGCTTTTGCCTCAGCAACACCCTCACATACAGCAGGGTCTCCACAGGCTGTACCTCCTCAGCGTGTGCCGTCACACTCCGTGACGTCACGCGATGATGAAATCACCTAAAAATGCATTTCTCAGAACATATCCCCAACGTTGTAAGATGATTTACTATAATAAAGAGTATTTTTAACATACATCTTAAAAAAGTTTTTTAAAAAAACAGAAGTGTGCGTATCTTTGTGTGTTCTTCTAGAGTTTCTATAAATTAGAATAAACCATTCTGCTTCTTATGCAAGAAATTTATCCTTAGATTTATGATTTTTTAAATTGAAAGTTGATGCAATATAAGACAATGATTTATCTGGAGCCACATTTAAAAAGTATAACTCATGCAGCATTATTAGTTATGTTGAAATTGCCTTCACGACCATTACTATGTCCTCCAGAGAACACTTCTAGATTTATATGGTGACTAAATGACGAAAGTAGGTGTTTTCTACTTCACACACAACGCATTAAAATCTATCAGCGGCAAAAAAAGAGGGGGAAAAAAAACAAGATTTGAGTTTTCTGGCCAATAATTTGTTTTAAAAGCACAAAACATGGGGAATTTTCTCCTAAGCACCTTAGAGGAAACTGACTTGAAAAAAATATCAAGAAAATACTAGATGAGTAATACCAGTAAGAGAGTAAGTTTAATTCACATACTTCCTATTTTCTTACGAAAACCTTAAAAAAAACATTATGGGTTGTCCACTACTGGGTTTTTCCTCCCAGGAATTAAGTAATATGAGACAAAATGTGTAGGATTCACTGGGATATGACTTCAATTCTAGTTAAGAAAACACAGGCAGTCATCAGATGACGCCATGACGGAACACCAAAGGGAGGAGGTATTAAGAAGTACATTTGCTCAAGAGGACACCAGGCAGAAATTTAAGATCTGTCAGTCTGACAAATTTTTACCTATTGGGAAAAGATATTTCCTGGCTTTGTTATATTCCCCAGCAAGGAACATTGTTTTAGGACACTGTAAATGTTCAAGTTTCAATATTCTGAATTTCTCACTTGGTCAAAAACCAAATGTTATTTCACCTAAATGATTCACATTCAACCACAACAAAAAACAAAACAAAAAAAAGAAGCAGCTGCATTTAACTAAGTAAATATTCAGAATTCTTTGGGTATATGTCCACAGAGTCACAACCTAAACTTCAGTCTCAAGGTAAACATGGAAACAGCCAGCGTTCCCTTTAAGGCTTTTGTAGCACTAGGATCAGAGAGTACAATTTTCATTAGCTTTATTAACACCTTTTAAAAAGAGATGAAACATATTCTTCAAAGGAATTTAGAACTCAGAAAAAATATTTTTCATTATGCAGTTACAATTAAAAATATCACACGGCACGCCTTGGAGTCTTAACGGTTGAGTCCACTGAACACAGTTCACATATATCCCAGGACCCAGGTCACGTCTCAGGACTGCAGGGAGCAACCAAGATAAAGAATTAAGTGAAAAAAATAAAATGCTTCCCCCAATAAAGCAAAATGTAAGGGCAAAAAAATCCATGGTCTTTCCTACAATTACCACCAACCAAATCATAAAAGAAAGGAAACTAAAGCAAAGCAAAGAAAGTGCTGAGCTTACAGGTAAGACTCCAACTTGCATCCCAGCTTGGTTTCATGCCTGTATAAGTTAGCTAACCACACACCCCTCGGAGCCTTGGTATCCTCATCTACAAAATGGTGATACTGCTACTCTAGAGCTGGGAATATTAAGATAAATCAGATATTCCGTTAAAAACCTAAATGAAGTAAAGCAAAATCTACAACTGTTCTTCATAGATGTAATGTTAATGGGAAACACTTACAGCTTTGAGCTATAGAAACAGAGGATGCAGCAAGTTCCATTTACCAGTGGAGCTCTTGTTATCCTCACTGAAGGCATAAAGAAAATGTCTTTGGGGAAAGATGGACCCCCAGAGGCTCTTTGCCCCATTAATTAAGACTTACTTCTTTAGTCTGGGAGACAATTGTGTTAAAATGTGTACCACTTAGTCCTGCAGACTTGCCTCTTTGCATTTCTACCAAATCAAATCTTGATTTTCATCGGGAGGTGTTCACCCATTGATCTTTTTATTTGCTCAATAAGCTAAATAGCAGACAGTTCTTCATGACTGATTCTCTTTTAAAAATTACCCTCAAGACGCACCTGGTGAAGTAGTGGTTAGGTGAACTGCCTCCGAAGGAGCAAGCCAACACAACCCTGACTTCAAGTCCTGCGACTGAAGGGAAGAAACTAGTGTGAGCAACTAATTAAAAAAGAAATAAAAGATGCTTCTTCCTCCTCTCTCCTCCAATCTGCCTACCTACTTTCCTTCATTCCTGCCTTCACCTTTCCTTAAAAAAAAAAAAAAACTGCAGTCAAAGTAAAACTAGAGGGAAAAAAATTGCATTCTAAGAAAGCTTACTTTCTGACAAGGATTTTCATTTTAGTAATCATTATCCTCAAGGCAAAATTAAACTTAGGTCTATATTTTCTTCTGTTTTGCATTTTTTCCTGTTGTCAATTCAGTCTCAGAAAAAGGAAAGAAGAGAAAATAAAATGTAAGAAACAAAAAAGTATTAAAATAACTTGGAAATAGGATAATTACCAGAAAAAATAAGTGATATTTAACATGACTAACCTTATTATTAAGCAAAAATCCTGTGTTGTTAAAATTCAAAAACCTATGCATTTCATTAGTATAATGTAAAACCGCAAAAAGTAAAATATAAACATTTGTACACCAAAAAATCCCTATAAATGAAAAACTTGGAACTTCAACTCACTCGTATTTTAATGACTTTTTCTTTTTTTAATTTTACAACATAGCTAGTATTTCACTACACCAGTTTCTCTTAAGACATAATTTAATCAGCACATGCATGAGATTGTACACGGATGCTTGAAATACGCATAATACATCTCCACAATGTATTTAAACCAATTTTCTATCTGTCCATTTGGATGACAGAATAAAACAATGAATCTTCTGAGTCTAGATGAAAATTGAGGTACACCACATTACTGACATCTTCATTAAATACACCCCACCCTCCGCCCCCCCACCCCAAAAAAGAAAGATGCTTCAGAAATGTGTTTGGCAAACTTGATATTGTTCTTGTCGAGCACAAGGCTTCAGAAGCATGACTTCTCTGAGGAGACACTAGATCTCATAACAGAAATATCTTTAAAGCTCTCAGATAGCCAATCCACCGGGAAAGGGTTAAGAAAGGATCAAAGCGTGTCTTTTCAGCTAGAATTATTCCATTACAGCTGAATGTGACATCATTACAAAAGATGTTGGATGTGGAATCTCATCAGGATTATCTGACACTCATCTTTGTTGAAAAAGTCTCCCCAGCTGTTGCTCTGATCGCCCAAATGTGACAGGAGTACACAGCACAAAAGTACTAGCAAGTGACCACTGCCTGGGTGAGCTTAGCTTCCTTAGGCCATTTTGTGACTCTCCGCCAATATCAATAATATGGAAAAACAGAAAACACTGTTCCAAATAGAGCTCCGCTTTCAACTGTAAAACCACTTAGAAGACATGAAAAAGCAACAGCAGCAAGGGGCTCATCTTTCGACACACTGACACATAATGCAGCCAAACTCACCATTTAGGTCTAAACATTTCAATCAGAAATGATCATCTACACGTGATGAGAGTCTGTGTATGTTCTTATTTGTTTATACAATCGCATCTTAATTTAGCACTCCCCTATCTTGATGCCTGTTAATGGCTTCGCTGGTAGAAATGCTTGTTATTGGGAATGATTCCGAAAGAACATTTCTGACCCTGAAAATGAAATAAGCTGAATAAATATTTAATTTCCTACTATGTTTAACAAGTCTGGCCATTCAGTAAATTGCATTTAAAATTTTTTAGACGTGTTTTTTAAGCACTGGCCAAGTTTCTTTTTTAAATATCACTCTGGAAGTTCAATTGTAAAATAGAACATCAAACATAAATGTTGAATAATTACTCATTCCAAAGGATTTGGGAGAAGCAAAAAAAAAAAAAAAATACTTTTCTTTCCTTCCTTGTGGATTACGTTGTCTTCATACATTATTAATGAAGTTAAACTACTAGTGACATGCCAAATGTGCTGCACAGGAGATTTGTGCCTAATCCAGCACAAAACAGGCCCAGTCACATAATGATAGAAAAAAGAACAAATGTCAACAGTTTCACACTGGGACTAGATTAAGCAGACCGTACTTACTGATTTCTTACACAAGGATTATCTCACTTTTAGTGCTATGAGAAGGAAGGCCACACTTCTCTGATATTAACACAGAACTGCACCTGAGGAAGTCGAAATGGAGAGAAGACACTCGGTCCCCACTCCTGCTTAGCCCCACAACATGGAACCTTGATTTATTAAATACCGCTGACTTAAGCCATTGTTTGGATAATGGGCTAAATAAAAATGCCTAATAGTGATATACAAGCATTAATACCTTAGAGACCAAATATAATATTGCTTCTCATTGAACTCTGATTAGAACATGCTTAAAATAACTGGTGTTTATTGTTTACCCTTCTACTTGCTAGCCTCAAAAAGCTCCATGGCTTAGATCATGGCCAGATTCCTTACAGGCAATATTAATGTTGAAAGAGTTTAAGGATCTTTCCCACTCTGATCTTGAGAGGCGAAGGCTTGCAGCCTGGCGTAAGCAAGCTCCCACTGACTCCACTCAGAGGCTAGAAGTTGCAGAAATGTCACTGGAGCTGACTCCCAGTTTTGCTCAAGAAAGTGTAGTTTTCAGACCTTCAATGACCCACAGAGACAGGATTAGGTCTATTCTCCATGTCAAGAGTACGCACTATCAAATGAGGCTATGTTAAAAAAAAATAATTTATTTATTAAACTTGAGATTACACACTACGGTGACCTCAAACATGACAGTGATGCCATCCAGTCCAAAGACTGATCCCATTTTATCAATGACAACAAAGCCTTCTAATGCTTGTGTATTAAATAACTTCCCAAGGAACCTTTGTTTAAAAATTTGATCCATAGAAAATGTCTCAAGGAACTTTATCTTACAAGGAACTTTATCTTAAGATGTACTTGTGCTTGACTCGTAAACTATCTGTTAATTTACCTTGGCTCTCATTCCAACCATTTTGTGCAGCGGCTGAGGAATCACTCGCTCAGTCAATGCAGGAACATTTAAGCACGTAGGAACGTTGCTTACACGTGACAAACAGTGCTACCATCATCTTGTTTGTATGCCATCCTGAATAGCTCTTTAAATTATTCTGGCCACAAAAGAAGAACTAGCAAAAGAAACCAGAAACAGAACAAGGAATGCAGAGCCATATTGGCTTGACTTCTTAAAATAGCACACAACTTATGCCGCCACAAACTGTGGACACACAGAAAAACAAAAGGTTTTAAAAAACCTTTAAGGAAATGTTAAAGAGAAGTATTTTTCCCTCTATTCCCCCAAAGTCTTTCTCCACCAATTTTGATTAAAATCTTCTCTAATTGTGCCCTGGTGGAGAAGTGGTTAGGGCAATCACCTCCAAAGGAGCCCAAGCCATATACTCCTGGGTTCGAGTCCCAGGTCCAGGTGGAAACAACCAGTGTGAACAAGTAAACACAAATAAAATGCTGCTTCTTCCTCTCTCTTCCTGCCTGCTTGGCTGCCTCCTCCCCTTCATTCCTGTCTGTACCTTTTCTTTAAAAAAATTTAAAAAAACAAAATAAAATCTTCTAATATGAATCTTCTTCACTGACAATTTACAACTCTACCCATGCCTCTGAGTAAGTATTTTTCAAAAGAAAAAATGGAGCAAATCTTGCAAATAGTTTAGCCTATGGTACACCTTGAATCCTACATTATATAGGGGTAGATAAAAGCTACTAGCTGAGAATCATAATTATCCTTCTGTTAAGACAGGACAATTTTAAAGCATGATAATTTACTTTGCTTCTATCTAACAAAACAGTCAAGTGGCAATCACTGACCGTTCTTACCCATGAGGATTCTGTGTAACTTTCTGTGTCATGCAGCAAGAAGGTGGAAGAGGGCTCTCAGAGCCAGGTGTGACTACAAATCTGGTACTTTTTACTTTCACACCAAGGCAATCATTATGTAATGTTTACCTTCCACTACTATAGATCAGTCCTAAGGGAAAAAAAAGTAAAATGTTCTCAAGCCCTGGACTAGAATTTTTGAATACAGCATTCTTGCTCACTAACTTCTGTTTCAGGGTTTATAGAAGTGTACTCCAAAGACCACTGCCTGTACTAGATAATATCAACCCGATTTTCATTTTAATAGTTTTGTATTAATTTTGCAATATTACCTCTGTTTATGGGAAGGTAGTCTAGTTTTTACTTATAATTGCAATGTAAAGATTTCACTTTAAGGATATTCATTTAATTTAAAAAGTGATGCTATCTAAAAATGGCATTATCATCATAAGTGGTACAGACTATAGCAAAATGTGAAGATAAAATGGAATGACTAAGTGTTGGAAAATAGTGATTTATTGGTGCTTCCCTGTGACCCAGGAAAATACATTTAAGAATAATGAAGCACACAGGCTAACACAGAAATGCAGTTTTAGGATCCATTCCACATATATCATGGAGAAATTCAGAGCGCTATTGGAAAAGAAGAAGGATTTAAACCAACAACTAAATTCCCACCTTAAGAAGTCAGAAAAAAAAAGAGAAATTAAATCCAAAGTATGCAGATGAAAAGAAACAAATGAAAAGCTAGACTAAAAATCAATAAAATTGTAAACAGGAAAACAATAGAGAAAAACCTATAAAAAAAACAAGCTAGCCCTTGAAAAGATCCACAAAAATTAATAAACTTTTAGCCAGGCTAAAAAAAGGACAGAAGAGACACAAAGTACTAATATCGGAAACGAGAGACTATCGCTATGGATTCATGGACAATAACGAGGAGAACAACGGAACGTCATGAACAACTCTGTTCCTAAAGTTGAGATACAGACAAAATGGATGAAGTTGTTGAAAGACACAATTTGCTAACACTCAAACATGAAGAGAAAGATCACCTGAACAAGCATATATATACATGATCATACATGCTGTACATACATATATCATCATAATATAGTATATGTCATATATATAATTAAATAAGCTTAATCAATAATTAACACCCTTTCAAAATACAAAGCACCAGGCCAGAATTATTTCACTGGTGAATTTTACCAAATATTTAAGAAATGATGCTATTTCTCTATATTCTCTTCCAGAAAAAAGCAAAAAGGGTACTCAAACTCATTCTCAGGTCACCATTACCCTAATACCCAAATCAAACAAAGACATTATAAAAGGAAAAATATAGATCAACATTTCTCATTAATGTAAATGTGAAAATCCTCAACAAAATATTAGCAATGTGTCCAACAGTATCTAAGAACTAGATCTACGACAAATGGTATTTATTCTAATTATGCAGGGCTGGTTCAGCATTAAAAAATCAATCTTTCAATCTATCACAACAGACTAAAAAAAAATCCTATGGCCAGTAATAAGTTCAGTAAAAGCATTTGATAAAGCCCAAGACCCATTCATTTTAAAAATGCTCAACAAATAGTGGGGATCTTCCTCAACTTGATAGTCATCCACAAAAAACCTACATCTTACTCAGTGGTGAAAAGATAATTACTTTCCTCCTAATTCAGAAATAAGATGAGGATGTCCCCTCTTACCACTCCTATTTAACATTATACTGAAATCCTAGCTACTGTAATAAGATAAGAAAAAATAAAAAGATTGTGAATAGAGAAATTAACAGTGCTCACCAATATTTCTGGTTCTCCCCCTTTTTCTTCACATTCAGAAGTTTCATATTTCTCTAGCAACTTAAAGGTCCCTGTTATGGCCAATAATAAATGAGGAAAGAGATATCTCAATTCCAGATGGAGTAATCAAAAGATAGTTATGCGATACTCATGTTCTCTTCTGTTGCGGTGGCAACTGTGAAAGCATTTGTTCAGATGGACGTGTCACAGCTGTCTGGAAAGTCGAGTCGCCATATGGAACAAAAATAAACCACTAACGTTTTGATGTGTGTACATGTGTTACCACAGCACGACCTACCTTCACTTAACTAATACAGGTATGAATGAATTCATATGACTAACAACAGAGCAGCCCTTGACTACTCTGATCATTTATGTTGTAATAGAAAGTGGGGATGTCTTCTAGACGGAGGATAGGAAAGCAATCTTGGAAAGAGGCATTTAAGAGGAAAGGTCAGGAATGTGAAGGTCAGAGTATGGAAGGAAACAGTCAGGACAGGTCATGCGAGCAAATCCCAGAGGACAAGAGAAAATGCATGAAGTGGAGATTGCACAAGAACACGGGGATGGCAGCATGCAGCGGAAGTTGATAGAAGGTCACAAATGCAAGTCCGAAATCTTAGATTTGATTCTGCAGACAGAAAGAGAGCGCCTGAAAACTTTTCTGCTTTCTGTAGGAAATGTCACTGCCAGAGATGAACTGTAGCCAGATCAGGCTCACAGAGGTATACTGAGGGCAGTACTTGAAGGATCTGCAATTTCTGACTGAGAAGAAATAAGAAGTTAAACTAGCTCAGTGTCAGAGATGATGGAAATGAACTGACATCTGAAACACTATTATGATATAATATACAAGCCTACTCATTACTGAATAGCAGAAAAGAAAATGAGTTGAAAAATGAGTTGAACAGGTGAATCCAGTTAAGCTAGAGAATGCTGGAGAGAAGTGTTGCAGAATGAGATGAACAGAGATGGACGTCCTGAATATAATATGGAACTTTGAATGTAACAATAAAGGGAACTTACTCAGATTACTTGCCTCTTAGATGAGGGGAAATAAACATTCTGATTTTCAGGACACAGTATAAACTGTAATGAGCTCCAAACTGACTCAACAGGATAACATCTAATTAAGATGATAGAATCTTAACCCAAAGAACATATGTCAAGCAACTGTACTGTTATTTAAAAAATGTATAAATAACCTACTCTTATTTCAAAATATTAAATTATTAAATTCCTTAATGCAATGTACAGCATATGGCTCTCCATCTTTTTATTTATTTAGATATTTGTGTAAAAAGAAGTAAATATTCCAGGAGAGTCCACACTTCTTGGGATCAAAAATAGATAATAAATCAAAAATGTCCCAACCCAACCCTTTCATCCTTTTAGAATAATGATCTTAAACCTTTACAAAAGTAACATCATATAGTTTTTGAAAATATGCACTAATAATAAATAAATGCCAAAGACTAGAGTCAATTTTGAGGAATACATATTAGCAAATGAAAAGCAGTGGCAGACTACCTGAAAAATTAATGCAATGTTAATGAGCAAAACAAGAACACCTGAGATGGATTTTCAGAAACTCAGTTAAGCGCTTCACTTTCCAAAAAATAAAAATATGGGCAAGGAAAAGCACATAAAGGAAGGTTCTTAGAGCTTCCTTTTATCTCTCAATAGATGGCTCAAATTCCCTGGCCATCCTTACCACCTTTGTCCCTCCTTAAATCAACGCTACAAGCAAAATGGCATTTCCTCATATCCTGTATCCCTGCCTCCCAAGTGACTAAGTCAAAAGCTATTTCTACAGAGTTTTCCTCAAAGCTTGAAGTCAAATCCCCTCTGAAGTATTAACAGCTAAAGTCTGGACACTGAGTCCAGAGATATTTGCTTTTGAATGGGGGCTCAAAGTCCAAACAATGACTGGTGCGGCTGGCAGGCTACTGCACAGAGCTGCAAGTGTTGTGAGGCAGACACCATTTTTGTCTGGTTTGCAAATAAAAACATTCTATTGTCAGCGTTTGTCACAGTGCTTAATGTGGCAGCTGATCAATAAATAATAACTGAATTAAGAACTAAGTCAACTAATCTCAAACAGTTTGTTAGGTGCGCAGAGTTTACGCTGGGTACGCAGAGAGTTTACGTTAGGTACACAGAGTTTAATTTAGCTATGCAGAGGCATCTGCAGGCTGAAGGGGATGCCTGTTGGTCCTCAAATCACGCCAGATGCATACCCTACTCAAAAGACCCGTCCAGAACAGCAATGTGAACTCCTGGTTACCACCACACCTCATTAGTCCAAACAAGCTCCAAGCTACCAAATAAGTAAATCCAAGGTCAAGATAAATTAGAGAAAGAGTTTAACAATAAAATTATTGGTGCGAAAACAAGGATGAAGAAAATGTCTTTAAGGGGCAAAGGGAGGAAACAAGGGAGGAGGAAGAAAAATCTCTAGGTTCTCTACCTTTAGTTAAAAGAAGGGAAACAGAGTTTCCACTGTGGTCAGAAGCATACAGAAATGATTCTTCCATGGTTCTGCACTGAGCCTCTTTTCTGTTTACAGAGATGGCCAGACACGTACACACCACAGGCTTCTACACACCTGCGCCTGCTCCTGAGTCAACACTGCCTTCACTGCCCCACTGTAGACTGCTGCCTGAGAAATCTAACCCTCTCACTGAACACAGACTTTTTAGTAAGCTAAATATCCATGGCCAGTAACAATAGCTAAAGTTATCTAGTCACTGCACCCAGAAAAGGTCTGCCTGGTATTTATTTCCAAACGTTGTCCTGGATATTTGAATGCCCATTCTCATCATGACTGGCACTAGTATAATTAGCATAGTTTCTGATGATGCTTGTAGAGTGATTAAGTTCTAATAATTTACTGTCACTCTGGCTGACTATCTACTAATTAACCATGATGAATCTATCCTTTTTCCTAAATATTTTCCTACCACTGACTACAAATTGGGAAACAGAACCAAATGTGCGGAACTAAAAAATTAGCTTTTATGATGTGTGCTCTTCTATTTTTACAATTCTCTTTTTAATCTATCTATAAAGCTGAATGCTGCATTAATCATACATCCAATTTTCCTTTGAAATGAATTTTTCCTTTGAGTGTGTCCATGAATGTGGGATCTCACAACCTTAGCTGACTATATCACTGTTCTAATGAGGTCAAAGTTGGTCTTCAACAAAATTCCCACGTAATTCAATTAATTTTGGTCCATTCTATTACCAAAGTTTCAACCTAACAATATTGCTAGTAAATTATAACGGCTTATGAAAAAGAGAACTAAAGAAAAACAGATAATCAGTCATCCATTTTCTATGGAAAAATAATTTCCATATTTTATATGGAATAAAATAAATATGTGCCATTATGTGTGAAATCTGGTTCATTGTGTCTGTGTGCTCTGTTCAAAGTAGAGACTGAGTCCATCTTCAGTACAGAAAGTAGTGTACATAAGCAAAGGGGTGTTACTGAGTATTACTGACCAATCCTTTTCACAAATGGACAGCAGTAAGAGTAAAGATCAAAACAGATATATTAACAAAAAAAATAGAGACACAGATATATCTTGGTAAACTAACTTCTTATTTGCAAGTGGATTTTACATCTGTTACACAAGTCAAAATTTTAATTACAGCCTGGCTACATGCGTCCCATAATATCTTTGATGTCTTCAACTGGTGCATACTCAAGAAATACAAATTCCTTTTCATCTTAACCTAAAAAAAAAACATAATTAAATAAGGTAAATGTGATGTCACACTATGGTGGTTAAATAAGGATGATATTAAGGACAGTATGTAATCATTTTTCCTAAAAGTGGTGCTTATATACTGATAGCTCATAATTAGCTGAATATGGTACACAGATGAACATTTTTTATTTAATTAATTATACCCTTATTTTATTATAGATATAAAAGTGCAACCCAAAACATAAAATTTTTGTTGTCCCAAATATGAAATTTAAAATATATATACATTAACACAAATGATACTGAAATTTTATAAAACTCTTAAAACTGGCATATAAATGACCAAGGTTTGGGAAACAGGTCTATGTTCTCAAAACAAAAGGCAAAATAAATGCCATTAGAAAACATTCAAAAATTCCATTCATGTTTTTAAAAAGGAAAGGGCTATCCCAAGAACATCAATTAATACAATTAATTTTCACTTATTTTGCACCCAAAGCAGCTTGAGGCACATGTGTTACCAAATTGGCTGAGTGAACAGTGACAGAACTCAAAGGAATCCATGGCTTAAGTAAAAGAATTTTGACTATACTCTGTTTCCAATAATCACCTGCATGAAACCACCTTTACAAAAACTCTTAACGCCCTTCCACCTACCAGCTACAGTCTGGTCCCTACACACATCTAGGTCAGAAACCCCCATCTTGTGGGCTCTGGCTCATTTAACTCCCAAGTGAGTGAACAAGAGGAGCATCTCAACTTCCCTGATACAAAAGGAGTCTAAAATGTGATTTAGCTATTATTCTTCACATTTGGGGCAAAAGAGAGATATGAAAATCCCTGATAAGGTAAAGTCTTGGCCTGGTCAAGAAATTCAAAAGGACCACGTGATGTAAAACAACAAGTGCAGGAAGGGAGACTGAGGGTAGTTTTCCACAGGCAGACAGGACATGGCTGTACAGGGCCCTGAAGGCTACGGCCATGTGTTTGGATTTTCAACTAAATACAACAGGAAGTCACAAAAGAGTTGAAATAAGAATAAAATAATCCTATTCTTAAATAGAGATACTTCTGGATACTGTGTAGAAAGTTAATGAGGGAGGAGGATGGGAAGAGGGGCTAAGGAGAGACAAATCAGAGGCTGTTAAATTAGTTCACTAGTGAAGGACAGTAGCCTGGGTTTGGTGGTGGCAACGGACATACAGAGAAATAGATGGTGCATGAAGGTTGATATCTAGACTAGACTTCTGGTAGATTTTATGGAGATGATGAGTGGGAAGAAAAAGGTTTGGCTAATGAGGAATCAAAAGTTCAGTTTGGAATATGTCAATTTTAAGGGACAACGAAATGTACAAATGGAGATATCGCATAGGCAAGTACTGGATATGGAGCTCAGTGGAGAGATCTGAATTGAAGACATAAATTTGGGACCTATCAGCACATACACAGTATTTCAAATGATGCGACTCAATGAGATAACCTAGGGAGAGAGTACAGACCACAAGAAGACCCAGGGAAAAGCAACATAAAGAGCAGAGAGAGGAAGAATAACCAGCACGGAAAGAATGCATGACCTGGAAGACATGGTGAAAACCAGGAGAGCAGAAGTCAGAACAGTTTCGACAAGGAGGCAATGGTCAACAGTGCCAAAGCTGCAGCTGGAAGAGCAGGTCCTGGACCCGAGCAGGTCCTGGAACGATCTCAGCAGAATGGACAAAGTTGAGAAGTAAAACCAAGCTGAGGATGTAGACACAGAACATTTGTATAGCTCTTACTGAAACTTTGTTTATGCAATGGCACTGAATGGGGAGCTGGGGGTGGATTTGAGAGGGTTTTATTTTCTGTTTTTGTGTTTTAGGGTAAATTGGCTGAGTAGATGGGGTGTGGATGGTGCATCCATCTTCCCAGAGCATTCATTTCCAGTTTCTGGATTGAGTTGGCATCCAGTTCATCCAGAACAGACAATCCTTCCAAGAAGAAACATAAAACTCTTTAGAAAACATCTACTTGACCTCACTATTTAGAAGTCTCTTTTCCAGACAGATTATTTGGCTAATTAGAAGAAATTTCAATTCAGTTCATCTGGCAAAATATGCTAATTCAGATTTTTAAATAGTTGCCTACAGTAAGAAAGCTTTCTCCCCAAGATAAAGCATCTTTCCACTATACTTTATATTAGAAATAGACCAAGGACTTAGGAAACAATTCATAAAGTCTTTGTTTTTGTCAAAGGCCTGTGTTTGTTTGCTAGGGCAGCTGTAATAGATACAAAATGGACAGCTTTAGAACTCCATTTCTCAGACTGTGGAGGCTAGAAGTCTCAGATCAATATGCCAGTGGCTTGGAAGGCTGGAAGGGAGAATCTGCCCCACCCTCTCCCTGAGCAATTGGTTTGCAAGACATCCTTGCTCTTTCTTGTTTTGTGGACAGCACCCCAGTCTCTGCCTTCAGATTCATAAGGCATCTCCCTGGGTGTGTGTGTCTGTGTCCCCATTTCCTCCTTCTATAAGGACACCACTTAGGACCCACCCTATGACCTCATTTTAACTAGATTACCTTTCAATACATTCTCATATACTGGAGGGGGCGGTGTGGAGGACTCTAATGTATCTTTTTAGAAGAACACAATGCAACCATAAAATACCTTTAGTCAAAAACTGTCTTTCCTTTGTTAGTTAAAAAAAAAAAATTCATTTCGTAAGCAATCCTTTTAGATTCGTGGGATTGCTGAGGTTTTACAGCTCTTATACAGGAAGACGTGTGTACATTCAAGGACTGTAGGATGTATTCCTTCAATAGAAGTCTACATATAAAAGTGGGGGTGGTGCAACTCTGGTGAGACAGGAATTGGGGTGCCTTGCATGGGACAACAAAGTACAGGGGAGTGACAGCAGGATAGGTGGCAGGGTGCAGGTTGGGAACTGAGGGTTCAGCGGAAGAGATGATGAGCACATTGCCCTCAAAGAGCCTCAAACATTAAGTGAAGGATCTTTCAGATCTGTCAATGGTGAGCCAGGGTCCATGCTACCTTATTTGAATTGAAAACAAACTGCAGAATGCTGGGGACCTCTGGGAGCCTACACTTTTAGTCATTAAGTGTGTGCACTGGGTTTCTGGTACCGATTAGGACCTAAATGCATCTTTCTGTTGTGCTGTGTTTATTTTGTTTATAATTCTGCAGAAATACAGAATGGAGAACACTTCACTCATAAGTAGTTTACGTGGAAAAGATTAAGGGACTTTAGTTGGTGAAAAGATAAATAGCGGTCAACAATGTTTCCCAAGAAAACACTGGACCCTTGAGCTGCATCCAGGAGGGAAATGCTATCTTTGTTGAATCTTCCTGAGTCTGATCATATTTATGTTCAGCTTGGGACACTGAAAAAAGACACTGATGGCACAGGACTGTCCAGGGTGGCCAATGTTATCCCAAGGGTTCTTCAAAGACAGAAGAGAGACATCCTGAAGATCAGAATCAGGCATGTGATGAGTCCAGCCAAGGCTGGAGTGAGATGGGCCATGAGATCAGGACTCGGGGTGGCTCTGGACAATACAAGGTCAGGGAGACAGATTCTGCCCTACCGCCTCCAGAAGGAACACAGCTTTGCTGGCCCATGTTTGACTCCTCACCTGCAGATCTGTAAAATAAATCTGTGTTGTTTTAAACACTAAATTTGTGGCAATTTTTTACAGTTGCAAGGAAAGCTAATACAAAGAGCAAATAGTCTAAAGAATGCTAAGTAAAAGAAAGAGAAGAAGTAGGTAAGAGCTAGTGGGATGACATTTCAGTCTGATGCAAACTCCCAGACCAACAGCATCAAGGGGGACAGACCGACCACACATGTGGTGTCAGCACTGGGACCAGAAGACAGGCCTACCTGGGTCACAGTCCCACACACAGTGCTGCCCAAAGACATAAAACATTACAGGCTAGGTTATCTGTAAGGGATAAGAATGAGAGAGTACACTTTTGTTTTAAGGTATAGGAAAAAATGGATGAGACATTAACCCATTTTTTAAAAACTGAAAACAAATGGAAGAGTGGTCACTGGTGTATTAGCTGATTCATGTGATGTGGAGCATTGGGGGTGCTTTTTACATCTGATGAACAAACCTATATTTGAGGAAAACACTCAGGAGGTATATAGTAAACTAGATAAACTAAACAAGAGGAATTCTTCATCCCAGGTAATATTAATTCCATGGGAAAATATTAACCATGAGAGGATACAAATCATAGTGCAGTTCCCACAGGTAATATCCACACCCACCAATGACCTAACCAAACTGGGATGGGTTTGGGGAAGGGGAGTGTGGGGATAGTTGAAAAGGTTAAGTCCTCAACACCTTAATAAGTTTATAAATGAAGGCTCAGTGGACAACATCAAGAAACAGCTACCACTTTAAATATTGAGGGGACACCAGTAGAATACCTAAAAAGGCTGAAAATGGTTGTCTCTGGGGAGACAAAATGGGGTTATTTTTCATGGTTTTCTCTCTCTCCAGAGCTGCAAAGTACAAAAGGGGGACACATTTTCATTCTGAAGAATTTATAGGGCAAAATACGATATAAGTCAACCTATTCCTTTCTAGCAGTTTAGTAAAAAATGGGTTGTTTTCTTAAATCTAAGAAATAGTCAACCAGAACATACAGAAAACTTGCAGTTAAAGCACATCTTTCAGGAAAAAAAAAAGAGGACAAAAGAGCAGCATCAATACACACACACACACATGCCCGCACTCGTAGCACACGTGTGCGCAACCATGTGCATAAGCTTACAAGCTTGCTGTCTAGTGTGCACTGCGCACATGTGTGTACATAAACGGCACGTGTGCGTGCGCAGACTGAGAGACATGCATGAACTCGCAGCACACATGTATGCACATGGACCGGCCCACATGCATCCACTTACAGCACATGTGCGCACACTTGTTTGTGCAAGTTTGCAGCAAGTACACACGTGTTGACATTATACACGTGAACGCATGTGCACTGAGAGAATGCACACGTGCACAAATGCGTGAGCACACAGAAGAGGAAGAGAACTGAATGTTCAATGCTTGCTGCTGTCAGACTAAAGAGAAAGCGATCACGTCTCAACCAGATAATTATCACAATGGGTCCGTGGAACTGAACTAAGACGGCCACTTGTGAAAAAGGAACTAAGGCGAAAAGAAGACGTGTCCCAGGTTGCATGAGCAGGTGTGAGTCTGTCTGTGTGAGGAGATCCAGCACCCTTCCTCTATACTGTATCCCTCACTTCCTCACTGGTTATGGAATATGCCCAGAAACCTCCAAGGGAGAGCCGAGGGCCAAGTCCAAGTGAAACAGAGGAAATGGCAACACAAGTGTAGCCAGGGGTTGACAGAAGGAAGCAGATCAAGGTCCTGAGGGCAAAACAGGCCAACAAAGACCAGACCAGGCCTGTCTGGATTGCTGAGAAATTAGTGCAAAAAATGAACTGCAGTCAAGGAATAAATCGTAGTAGGACCCAGTTGTATCAGACAACCCATCAGAATTTAAAGCCAGGGCAGAGTCTCTAGTCCTGGGGCCACTGGCTTGCCCTCAAGGAGGGAAACATGAGTTTCCCAAGTCACCTAATCACGAAAGCCTAAGCAAAGGTTTTTGAGGAGCTTCTTTTTTTAAAGAAGAGTCATGAGACACAGGGAAGCACAGGACCTCAAGCCCAGGCAAAGCTAAAGGCAGCTCTCCATTCAAGGAAGCCGGCCACCTCATTAATACGACTTCCCTCCCAGACAAAGGCATGTTTGCCTTCCTCCCAGCAACTCGGAAACAGCCAGGGTCTCCTTCCCTGTGAAGGCGACAGGCAACCACTGCTCTGTGCTACCAGAACTGTGCCTCCAGGAAAAGAGGTATAAAAGTACAAAGTGAGGAAAAGGGAGCAGGGACTGAGAAGGAAGCAAAGAGAAGAAAAGGGGGAGTAAAGAAAGGAGAAAAAGGGCCCTGCTAGATGCCAAGAAAAAGAAACCTGAGAAATAAACTGGTGGGCGCTGGCAGAGGGGAGGGCTTTACAGCCATGCATCCTCTGACTCAGAGAGTCTCTACTTTGACAGGCAATCCCTTTGTTTCTTTTTTAATTGTGCACTGAAGTACCACAAGAATTCTGTACTGTGCATTCATGTAACAGTAAGAATTCCCCGCTTACACAAGTCCACTAAATATTTATGCCAACATAACTTTATTACTTTTATTTTCACTTAAAAAGTAACATGATTAAGTGTTTCCTCTTCTCAGGTGTTCTATATCTTATATGTGGTTGAGTGTAAAGAAATTCTGTTTTTGGATTACATACCAAACTGCTCTTTGAAAGACAGTGAATTTGGAGAGTTTGAGGCATAGAGAGCAATGTCAATCCTTAATCACTGACCACTTTCTTGTAACTCCACTTTGGGAGAAAATGCACCACTGCCCAAATCAAGAGATTTGAATCCCTTTTCTAAAGTTCACCCTATACTTACAGGCAAAATGCTGTAAAATAAAAAGGATCTATGAGCAAAGAAAAGAGAACTTGGTTTTCACAGATCCTAAGTTATATCCAAATCGGTCTTCATAACGCATTTGAACTAAAGAGAGTTTTCTGTTATTAAGCCACACCTTTTCTGGAACATCAGTAATACAGAGAGATGGAAGACTCACATGTCAGCTCTGTACGAGGGCAGCTATTTAAAACAAAAGCATATCTTTATAACAGCTTTCCATTATGGTTAAACCATCTATTTCTTATCTTACATCCCTTATTTAGATCTCACAGGACAGTTGATATTCTATTTTAGTTCTATAAAAGCAGCTGAAATTAGAAGATTCAAGTTCTAATCCAATTCTGAACTTTTCAAGGTCAAGAACCATATTTCACTCATGGTTTTATTCCCCACCCTCGAAATCAAGCAGTCTTTCAATATGTGACTGTTGAAATGAATTAAATTACCATACCCAAAAGGGGTAGGAAAATAGAAAAAAAAGTATTGTAATCAATATGCTGATGTGGCTATTTTTTTAAATAGAGAAAACTTCAACATATGTAAGCATACCTATCAAAGTGAATTTAAAGAAGAGAAGCAAATTTAACCATTTGGCCTTTCGTGCCACATTCCTGTGAAAGAATAAAGAAAATTATGCGAATAAATTCAAATAAAGGAAGTCAAAATTACAAACACATTTTACCTCATGAACAAGTAAATTTAACACTAATAATATTGTAAACTAAATTTCAAGGGGCTATTTCAAAGAAGAAAACAAGAACAGATTAAACATTCAGACTATTCTCCAAAGTTATCCCAAGGAAGAAAGAGCTGAGCAGAAGTGGCAGGTTTAAAAGCAGTTAAAGGAGGCACGCACTGATGGGACCTGCTTCGCTGGCAATCCCAGGCCATGTCATGCAGACCTAGGACAACAGGTCAGATAGAAGAGACCATGTTTCTGACCCAAAAAGTCATTAAACAGGAAACATATCACTCATTTAACACAAGGAAAACTTGAAAATGTGATTTAAATGGCTTTCCTAGTTTAACTGAATATTCATTATGAATTTTACAAGTGCCTCGGAGTTAACCCACACAGGATTTCCTATTTTGACATTTCAAATTACCACAGTGTATTAACCTTTGTTAAATTGGAAATTACACATGCAACAAAGAGACCACCCATGACAGCCCTGGGAATTGATGTCTTTCTGATCCGTTTTCCATGTGTTTGATGAAGGATGCAATTCAGCTGTGGTGCTGATTTCATTCTTGGATGACTTCCCCTTGGGCAGGAGCACCCGCCAGTCCCCTCTGGTCTGATAACCTGAACCACTTTTTAGACTCTTTTTACATACATGGCTTTCCAATGGGAAAAAAATTAACTTTCACAGAGTTCAAATATTGTGGGTTTTTTTTTTTTTTTAAGATAATACATCTGCTTCACAAAAAGCAAAAGCAGCTCACCACTGAAGTCTTCCTTACTTTTTGTCAGGGGATAGTTTCACTCACAAAAGGTAGTTTAAAAACAAAAACTCAGCAACACAAGTTAGGATTCAGTATCAGGTATAATTTTTCTTTGATAATCACAGGTTATAACAACAACTATAAATCTTCATGATCTTCACCAAGCTCAGCCTAATATAGCTACATATGTCCCATGTCCCCTTTCCTTTTTAACAGTCTTTACATTCTAGGACATGCTCTTAACTTCTGTAACTGTTCTTGTGTCAAGGCAGCTCAGTTTCCCCGTATCGGTTCTCTTCTTCGTGGACACGCAAAGACCACGTCTCATGGCCTTCCTCGTGTTCATATATACCTAGGTAGCTACATTTTTGCCCAACGGACGAGCTTCATACAACTCTTTCTTTGTTCTCCCCTCCTCCTTCCTACCAGCTAGTGAACATAACGGCTAGCCCCAGGGCAGCTGTCACAAGCCAGGAGGTAACCTTAGTAATGGAGCTACTTACAAAGGAGTAACAAGACAGAAGAAACTGAGTTCCTAAAGCCTTTGTGAAAAAGTGCACATCAGTCTTAAATTTCTTATCTACAAAGCTTCCGTTATCTGAGAAACAAGTTTCAATTTTATTTAACACTATATTTTGGGTCTCTATTACTCTCAGTAAAATCAAATCCTAAATGATAGTGTTCAATGGCAATAGGGAACTGGGCAGCCAGACCTATCAACTTATGCCTTATCAGCCAGAGCTTTTCACGTCCTCCTCTGAGACAATGTACATGACTGCAAATCTCTGTATTGAGAGAATAATAATGGAAGCACAGCAGTATAATAGCTCTCATTTTGAGGGAGACGAAAACTGATGCATAGGGACTCTGAGGCTCGCAAAAGTTAGAAACGTACACAAGGTCACATGGTCATTAAGCGGCAGTCATATTAAAGAGGACAACAGCCAAAGAAATGAAATCAGCAGCAAGAGAGTCCAGAGTATGACTTCCACCAAAATGTCCATTTAGTGGGCAGAGGAGTAGAGCACTGTCCAGTATTTCTCAAACAGACCCCAACTCAGTGATGAACATGAAGTGAGCAGCTGGGGTTGCTCTTTTCTCTGAGATAAAAATGCTGCTGCCTCAAAGAGTTGGAAAGACATCTCTCCAAAGACGACACACAGATGGCCAAAAGGTACATGACAAGATGTTCTTCCTCACTTGCTATCAGGGACATGCGAATCAAAACAATAACAAGCTATCAACTCACATCTGAGAGACTGGCTATTATCCAAAAGACTGGAAACAACAAATGTTAGCGAGGATGCAGGAAAAAAAAGGGAAACCCTTTTACACTGTTGGTGGGAGTACAAATTGGTACAACATTTATGGAAAGCAGTATGGAGACTCTTCAAAATATTGACAACAGAAATTCAATATGATCCCATTATCCCACCTCTGGGTATTTACCAACACACACACACACACACACACACACACACACACACACACACAGTAATTTGCAGAAATATGTGACCCTATATTCACTGCAACATTATTTACAATAGCCAAGAACTGGAAACTACTTAAGAGCTCATCCTCAGATAAATGGATAAAAAAGATGTGGCATATATACGGTACAACACAGTTCTAAAAAAGATGAAATCCTGTCATTTGCAACAATATGGATGAAATTAGAGGGGATGATGTTAAGTAAAATAAGTCAGAAGGAGAAAGACAAGTAATGGATTATTTCACTCGTATGTGGAATATAAAGAAACAAAGCAAAGGAACAGACAGAACAACTAACCCCAGGACACTGACAATAAAACTGAAGTTACCAGTTGGGAAGGGGGTGAGGTTGAGATCAAGGGGTGATGGGGTCCAATGGACAGTAGTGGAGGACTTTTGGTAATTTTGTGGTAGGGATTGTGTGCTGTCATATATTGGATAAATGGTGAACCTGCACTAATGGACTTACATTATTGTGTAAATCAAAGTTACTTCAACAAATATTTTTAAAAAAGATGCTGTGGCCTCTACATGAGTTCCTACCATGCAGCAGGGTCTCCATCCAAGACAAACATTCATAAAAAACTATTGCTCATTATCCAAAGAGAGCAGTTGGAAATAATGTATCTCAGTCACAGATCAAAAATTAAACTACAATCTTTACATTGCTTTTCATTATGCAATTCACAAAGGGTATTCATTTAGAAGTGATTATTTTCACCTGTAATGACCTTGTAACACATGCAAGACAGGCATTATCCCCATCTCAGAGATGCAAAAAATGGGCACGGTTTAGCTGTTAAGATCACCAGGCTGAGTTCACACACATCCCAAGTACCTGAGTTTGCAACCTCTTCCCCCAAGATGAAAAATAAATAAATGCTTCTTCCTCCTCTCTCTTCCTGGCTGTCTGCCTACTCATCTTCATTCCTACTTGCACCTTTCCTTTAAAAAACAAAAAAAAGATGCAAAATTATAAACATGAGAGAAATCAAGTGACTTAAGCAATGTCACACAGTTATTAAATGACAGGGCCAACATTCAAAATACATCCTTCCAAGTTTAGAAATCCCTTACCTGCAACAGAGGAGCCCATGACGCTGGAGCCATTCTTTTCCTCACCAGCACATCTAGAGATCTGCTCATGCACACTACTACTGTGCCAAGGACGAGACTCTCCAAAAAGCAAAAATAATCTTAATGGCTAATCAACAGATTTTGGAATTTTAATTATCTCTTTTCAGTAAACAAGATGTAGAGATAGCAAGCAAACAACTGAGCTAAATTAAACAAAAATAGACTTTTAAAAAAGAACTAAATCAAACAACTGATTTTTAGTTAAAAAAATGCAAATCAATGTTCGCAGGAAGAGATGGGGGAGAGGTTGGGGGCAAAATGAGGTAAAAGAGATTCACTGTATAGTGAAGAAACAAGGAAACAGTGCTAAATTTACTTAATTATATACAGATGTAAGTTCATTATTATGTATACCTTAAACCTAGCTAATGCTATGATGCAATATTCCTTCAATTGAAAAATAAAGTTTAAAGAGATGTTAATTGAGGCATCACGATTTTCAAATAGCTTTAAATTCGATCTGGGGATTGGCATTTATTTTGTACCGTCACCTTAATTATATAACATAGGGGTGGAATTCTGAAAACATCATGTAAGCAACGAATATTCAAATCTGGAAAATGAACATAAACTTCTAGAGCAGGAGAAATTCTTGGGCATCTTCGAGCACACCTTCCCTGCTGATGGGAGCAGTTCCCCTGCAGCGGCAGGAGATCTGCTTGAAGTCACACACCGGTGACAACCAGGACGAGGGCGAACTCAGATCTCTGGGGCTAAGTCTTATGTTCCGTGTACTCCAACTTGCTACTTCCTAACACAAATTAGGAGGGGAAGTTGATGGAACAGATAATATTTCTACATTAAGAAGATTCTTCAGCTATGTTTCCTTTTTTAAGTAGGCGAATATATAAAGAGTTTATACTACATTTAAGATATGATTCAGTTTATTAAAATATTACAACTTTTGCTTTTAAAGGCTCATAAGACTCATTTCATATAGGATCACATCTAGAGAATGGGATCTCAGTCACCAGGCCTGTGTTAACACAATTAGCAACCAAATTTATAACAAAGATAACTAAAAAAAATAATTCTTAGATTTTCTAAGTCACTAGCGGCTCATTTCACAACACACCAACATAAGTTTCTGAGATTAAATGACTAGCACTGCCTTTCCTATTGTTTGTAAAGGCCTGTACACATATGACGCACACATTTTACCAGTTACATGTTCTCCCCACTGTCGCTGAGACTGAACATTCTTGCTATGTGACTGTGGGTTTCCCAGAAAACACTTCTGTATTTACATGAGCTACCTGAATAATGACAGGGCTTAACCTTATTCCCTGAAATGTCTCAGTCCTGTGTCCCCTCCCCACCCTAACTCCTCATTCTGCCACTAGTAATATATTTATTCTTAAATTAATAAATTAATTTATTTCAAATCTCTTTTTACAGTGTCATTTTCTTATTCTTAACCACCCCCCACCCCCATCACAATCCTTCAGACTGGCAATTATTTGGAATCTATTCAAACTGATGAGTAAAAAAACAAGATATAGACTATTCTTCCTCCAGAGAAGACTAACAATCAGTTGAAAACAAATAAAAACTGAGAACTGTTAACCCAAAATACAGTTAGCTTCCCTATCAGCATTTAAATAGTACTGCAGTATACAGGTTTGTCTGGGGTTTTTATGAGGGGTGGGTCATGAGAAAGTTGGCTTATTTCACTAGTAAATGGTATTCGGAAACGTACTACTACTCAGATATTTTAAACAATACTTGTGATAGTGTGGATGGACTTAGAGGGTATAGTGTTTAGTGAAATAAGTCAGACAGAGAAAGATAAACACTATATGACTTCACTCATACATGTATAGACATCCAACAAACAAATAGTCCAGACCAAAAGGAAAGGGGGACAGGGAGAGGGTAAATCAAGTGAAAGGGGTCAACCACGTGGAGAAGAACGGAACTGGGCGTTTAACGGTCAGCTAATAATAGCACGCACAGATGCAGATATACGATGAGGCACATCTAAAACACATACGATGTTGCAATGCAATGATACTTCAATTAAAACAAGGTTTTTAAAGAGGGATTAAAAAATAAGAGGGACATTATAGTGTATTTTTATAGTAATGAGAATAATCCAGCAGAGAGCTATGGACAATGTAAAAAGAAAGAGTAGGATTGAAAGACAAGGGATAAGATCCTAAGAAAAATTGGAGGAAATGACTGACCTCTGCTGAAAGAATCAACGCTACTCCCATCTTTTCCCTAACAAAGAAACAGATTATAGCTTTAGAGTAAGAGTTCTCAGGTGATTATAAGTTTTCTCAATGGCATCTGAGATGGGGTCTTCTGCTGAGAACTGGAAAGGGTAATAAATGCTTTGAGGAGCAAGGAGACAGATAAAACAATCATCTTGTGGAGGCGAAAGGTAGGTAAATCTAGTAGAGTAACAACTATAACAACTTTCTGATTTGTATTAATGAGTCTTCTCTCTAGAATTTCCATGGACGTGACCATGTCTCTACTCAGAGACATCCATCTCTAGGGGAGTTAGAGAGTAGGTGTCAGGGGGCAGAGGAGGGCGGAGATGAGGGCAATTATAACCAAAATAGAAAGAAAGCAACCAATGGTTCAGCTGAATCCCTAGAAATGCCATAAATTTGAGAAACAGGCTTGTCAAGAGAAAAAGGGTTTCCTAAATTCCTTAAACGCCCAATAACGTATCAAAAGCCAACCTGGCTGACTTGATCATGAAGTGTGTCGTCAGTAGACAGAACTCCAGATAGGACACAGGTTAAGTCCCTGTCTCGTGGGGAGGGGAAAAGCCCACCAAATCCTGCCCTTGAATGATGTGGAAAGGAGGAGAGCTAGGTCTTTGTCTTTCTACCTCTCAGCACTGGCTCTCAGAGCGCAAAGTGCTCCAGAAGTCCAGAGGCCTCAGAACAAACGTAGCAGCTTCTCAAGGAGAGCTTGGGAGAGACACACCACTAGACGGCCCTCATTTGTGTGAGGGCTGCATCCACTGTGCAGGGACCAAAAGCACACATTGCCACTGGCTTCTGAAAGCTCACGCAGTGTGTGTGCATGAATGTTCTCAGAGGGTTGGTGACCAGGGAAGACCAGGCACCAGGGAAAAAAAGAGACCACAATGCATGAGTCTGTGCAAGCAGCTCATTAGCTAAGTTGACAGATTTCAGAAACAGGTGCACACACGAGACCAGACATAGCTCAGTGGGGCCCAGGGCAAAGGGCAATAGTCAACGCAGATGAGACGCCCTCTCTACCCAGCAGACAGCAGAGGCCCAAAGTTTATTAAGTGAGTCTAAAGTCTCCTTGCCCTCTCTGATAAAATTGAGTGAGCTGCTCCAAACGTGACATCAGAAAGAGAAACAAGGGAGAGTGCGGCGGCTTGGAAGACAGACTACCCAGTTGTTACCCAAAGCAACAGGCCTGAAATTAAGATTCCATTCACTGGGTTTTAGAACAAAGTTTCCCCTGTCCTCTGCCTCACCTCCCCAACTTTTGCCTCTGCTACGAAGTAGGTGAGACCTGGTAGATGACATCCTGCATCTTTTCTCAGAGTGGAGCTTCAGAGAGTACAATTTTGACACAACAATGGGAGGGGAAAGTCAGGTTGTATGTTCGAGCAAATCTGAAGTCAGAAATAAAGAATTTTAATATCAAGTCAGTTTCAGAGGGTAAATTATCCCCCCAAATATTTCAAGGGGATGGTTCGGTTCAATGAGGGTTGAGCTTTTGCCAGTCAAATGTGAAGGAGGAAAGAGGGGCTAGGGAGTTTAGGGCATCAACAAGGGAGTGATAATAATGACGGACCCTGACATTATGCTGGAGAAGAAAGGAAATGAAGCCAGTGGGGGGAACTGATGGATAGGGCACACAGGGTCGATGGACTGGAGGTCTCACTGACATTGAAGAATTGTTGCAGTGGGTATACAAAAGCAATCAAGCTAGAAAAAGAAGAGATGGGAGTGAGAGAATGGGACAGCTAAAGATTTAAAAGGCAGAGGAGGTCTCATTCGCAATATTTTGTGTGTGCACAATTTACCAAGTTCATTCATAGACATAATTGCATTTACTTAACTAACTGCCCAGAGAGAAAGAATAAACTGAAAATTCAGGAAATTATTTAAAACATTTAAGAGGGAAATCCACATTCAAGTACACTAGGGAAATCTAGAAACAACCATTTAAATACCAATACTTTAAATACTAATTATAAATCCATCATTTGTTTCTATTCAACCAGTATTCTAAGAAACAAAACCATTATTTTTTCCAAATTACTTAGTTGGTTAAATAGCTTATTAACTAATGGTTCATTCTACTAATTTGTTTACATTTTTTAAAGTAAAATGGCTTTTCTTTCTGTATATTTTCGATTTAGATAGCTTTTTATAACTGAACTAAATCTTTAAGCTTTAACCCAGTAATTTATTTAATCTAGATTTTTAAACTACATAATCAAATTATATCTTTGAAATATTCTTCCACACTTAAGCACAATGTTCAAAATTCTCATTTTCCTCATCTTACCAACTGATGAGCAAAAGTCAGTTCTTCGCAGAAATAGTAATTAAATCACCCCTTTCAGTGTTCCATTCCGACAGGCCTTTCCATGTACTCACAAAATGCAAACATTTCATCTTCTTACAAAGGAAGCATTCTGTGTTTCCATTTTTGAAATTTGAGACATTCCAGAAGCTGATCAACAGAATAATTCTATATGTTGATGGATAAAAATTCTGTATGTTGACAGCTATTAACTCAATCTTAGAGCAAAGGTAATGAAAGAAATATATCCATGTACTTCAAGTTTAAAAAAAAGTTTTCACTAGAAATTTGTAGCAAAACGGTAAAAGTACCATCTTTTGACTAACATTATTGAAACCAAGAGCCATAACATCAAGGACAAAAGGCCAGCTCTAGCCTGCTCAGCTCTGCTAAGCCAGCAGAGCACCCAGAAATGACTTTAATTTGAATACCTTTATGCAGGACAGGCCACTGACATCCCCACAGTATCTTCTGTTTTCAGTCCAGTAACTTTGTTCCCTGCCTATAAAAGATGTTTAATTGGTGGCCTCTGGTCTGTACCACTCTATTTTTGTATAAAGTCCATTTAAATTGTATTGTTTAAATTGCATAATTTTGAAAGCATTAATCAATCTTAGGTCTTTACATTTAAGCTGCCCTTTTTCATTTTAAAAGTGACTAAAATGCTTCAATCCTTTCAAGCAACTGTTGGACCTGAATTCCTTAAGTAAAAACATTATTGCCAAAGATATGAGAAGACAAGATAATTCTTGAGTGTCTTCCAGCTTCGACTACAAAGAAGTTAGCCCATTTTTGCTAACATTTGAAAATATAACTATATGTAGATAAATATAATTTTCTGAGATTCAAATTCCTCGAGGCATCATTCAAACTTCACATGAGGTTCAGAGTGTAGTAATTAGCAGTAGGCTCCTTACATTTGCCAATATATTTGTACAAACATATGTTGGCACTCAGTTCCATATCAGCTACACATCAAAGACAGGCGCTGAGGAGGAATTATTCTACCTCAGGGCTGGATTAGTGTCTCTGCCTGAAATAGACCTCATTTAAGGGTATGATTTGGGGAAAATGAAAGAACCTTCATGGCTTGATAGTGCGGGGAATCCATTAACAAAAAGCCATGCTGAAAATTTCTGCAATTCTTTTTCCAGCCCTGCTGCTACAATTCCAGGGCAAGCTGTAATCTCTTTTACCTTCAGTTTGCCAGACTGCAAAAGGAGGTATATGATTCTCGCCCAAGCACCTCAAAGGAGGGTGGACATGGAAGAGTCCTCATGCGGGGCAAGTTGGTCTTCCTTCTGTGAATACTCTTCTTCGGGTAAGCACAAGCCAACCCCCTGCATGGCCCCACCTCTACCATCTTGCTCCATAAAGATGAAAGCCCAGAACCCCCACTGACAGTCAAACCAAGGACCAGACTGAGAAAAATTTCCCTAGTCCCAACTCCCAAAGAAGACTGTCTTTCTGTTTATGACTGGCAATTTTAATGACATACTTTTTATAAAATAGGATTGCTTTTGGTTTTCTATATTTTCCATTTAGATAGTTTCCTTGCAGCTAAACCTTATTTTTAAATTTTAATCCAAGAATCTAAATTTAATATAGATTTATAACCTATGTAACCAAATTATACCGTTACATAATCTTTCCACTTCAACACAATGATCAAAATTCTCAAAATACTATGTACTGTATAAGAAAACTGAATCATTTTAATAATATCAGCGCTAAAATGGACAATGCTCTGTTCCTGTGTCCCCTCATTTAATTCTCTACAGTAACCATTCTGGGTAGGTATGATTATGCCCATTTTGTATGAGGCAAAAGTATTAGACATTAAGCAACTCAAGTTCACACCATCCAATGCCACACAACTTAACTGTTCTACCATAGCAGAGTTCTGAGGTAAAATCAGCACAAATCCATTAAGAAGCGACTATCCATCAGTAAGGAGGTACCAGTTTGAGAAAGTCAACTGTTAAGGTGTCCCAAGTTTTATGACCATCATTATTAAAACTTAGTGTGCTAAACAAAACATTTTATGGTATCATAATTTTCTGTGTTAAGAAATCTAGCAGGAATTGGTTGGACAATTTCTTTGCACTCTGTGCTGTCCACTGAAGATGGGAGATGCACTGGACTGGTGCAGAAGACTTCCAGACATGTCCCCTCACATGTGTGGTACCTTGGCAGAGAGCTCGAGAAAGCTGAGCTCAGCTGGGACCACTGACTGAGGTACTCACACACACCTCTCCATCACAGCTGTCTCACAGCAGTTGAATTTCTTCTTTGAGCTTCAAGTTCCCCGAAAAAAAGCAATTCAAAAGAACAGAAATGGAATGTCTCAAGGCCTGGACCCCGTCACTGGCAGAGCATCTTTTCAGCTATATTGCAGTCACAGAGTCTATCCAAATTCATGGGGAGGAGAGCCCCAACCCCTGATGAAGGAGGCACAGGTAATTATTACTGCTTTTAATCTGTGGTCACAGATTATTAGTACGTTCCTTTTATCTAGGGCATATTCTAAGCTATTATTTAGAGATATTATTTCGAAATATTTATAGATAAGATGAGATGACATTGGGTTGTAAGAAGTGAATCAGAGTATAAATAAAATTTACAGGCCATAAGGTAATATTGTGGAAGCTGGATAATGGCTACCCCATTTGTATGTTTGAATGTCTCTATCAAAAAAAAACAGTAACAGTTTCAATGTTAATCAAACAAAAAGCACTAAGGTGCCATACACCAAACCCAGGGAGTAAAAAACTGGCCTGTTCCGACTCCTTGGAGAAATGGCTGATTCTAGGACTGAAGCAGAAACATACAAAATAAGTATGGAGTTTCTTATAGTGCCAGATAATAAGAAAATGCTCAATAAAAAGGCAAACAGGCACACCCTAGTGGCTTAGTGATTAAGTCTGCAGTCTCCAGCCGCATAATCCACATACATTCCAAGGAGGGAGGGCAGTCAGGGTGGGGGGAAGGGGAGGTAACAGTCAAGATAGACAGTTAAATAAAATAGATGCTGCTTCCTCCTCTCTCTGCCTGCCTGCCTACGGGCCTACTGGCCTTCATTCCTGCCTGTGCCTTTGCTTTAAAAAAAAAAAAAAAAAAAAAGACAGAGATAGGCCTATGTCCAAGGAACACAGGGGTCAAACAAAAGAATTTCCAATAATCAAAGCTAGAATAGTTGAAGCAACAAAATAAAGTTGCATCATGTTATAAGCCAAAGTTGAAAATAAGTAAGTAAATAAATGGGGAGAATGAACACATCTCCTGTGCAGAAGAATTCCAAATAATGTACTGAAGCAGAACTCCCCATTCTGCAGCTTACTGTGACACAGGTTAGCTCTGTAACTCGCCCTTAAAACACTTGTGGTTTCTCTTGTCTGTGATGATGTGTCTCTAGATGAGCTGTGTAGCGTGACTTCCAGTACGGAAAGGGGCAAAAACGAGTAATTTGCAGTGGAGAAAACAAACAGACTTGACTTCGACCAGGAGATCAAGGTTAATATCAACCTAAGTTGATCCCTAAGTCTGTTGACAGCATGTACCTTTGTGGTAAAAATAGCGCTTCTCCTCTATGGTCATTATCCCCAAAGTCCCTAATCCCAACTAGTCACAAGAACATAAGACAAATCCCAACTGAGGAATGGTCCACAAAACATCTTACCAGTATTCCTCAAAATTGTCAAGATCATCAAAAAACAAGGAAAATTTGTAAAACCATCACACCCAAGAGAAGTCAAAGGAGACACAATGACTAAATGTGATGTGCTATTCTGAGATGGATCCTGGAAAAAGGACAGCTAGGTCAAAACTAAGGAAATCCAGTCAAAGTATGGAGCTTACTTAATGGTCATATTAATACTGGGTCATTAATTAGAACAAATATGCCATCCTAAAGTAACATGTTAATAATAGGTAAAGCAGGATGTGGGCTATCTGGGATCTTTTTATAGACCTTTGCAATTTCTCTTTAAAACCACTTGTAAATGTTTCTGTTAAATTATCCTAACATAAATGTTATTAAGAAGGTATAAACTGGTTCTGCAGCTTTGGGGGAAAATGGACAAAATCTAGAACTTTGAAGTACTTTCTCTAGTCCACATGGAAAAGACCTGAAAATAGCCAAGAGAAACCTGAACGTCAACCTACCCCAGTACACAACCAACTCTGGTTATTACAGGAAAGAAATTAATGTCAAGAAAACCTCACCAACTGAATGAGCTAGCTTTTTCCCTGCCTCACAGACCTCCTTTCCTGGATGCTTATCTGCCCTGTAGCCAAAAAGATAAAGCACAAAGATCTCCTGCTACCTGAAAGACAGCAGAGGTGTTGGGGATAGTTTCAATTACAAAACAAAGAACATCCAAGTAACATAAAAACACTCATCCATCTTCCAGAAAAGTCAAAAAGACAGGGACTTTCACAGACTCCAAGAAAATCGAGACTCCAGAAAAATGACTGGAAATAAACAATTACTTTCCAAGTGTAAAGATTCATTTTAAAGCGTTCTTAGTAATGCCACATATCCCCTTAAACAGATGCATATTAGAATTTGCTTCCATCTAGGAGAAAGGCCAAGTAACATACCTCCTTACCTTACAGCAGTCCTCACACGCTGAACATACAGGCACACCATGACGACAGGGTCAAGCCTTCTATTCATTCCTGCAGTTAGGAAAAAGAAAGGCACTGAAATTCAAGGCATTCTCGATCTTCCAGTACCTGCAATGAGGTGGGCATTAATGCTGCCCATCACACCATGGTGTCCGGTCAGAATAATGCTGCCCCTGGTGCTGAAATGATCTGTCACCCCGTCAAGAGGAACTTCATGTGCGACTGGAGTCACTCCTCCAGTGTCCGGCTCACTTTGGAGAATCACACCCCTCCTGGGCACCATACCCCTTAGTCGACTGGCCTACTCATGTGTGGCAGCTATGGTGCCTCCTTGAGACCAAGCTCCAAATAACACTCACTGCTTCCAAATAAAGCCAAAGCTCAGCGGCTGGCCCACTGAGCTTAGGGCTTCCACACCCACTGGACTCAGAGCTTACAGTTTCCAGAATCTATCTGCATTGTAACACCACAACTTCAGTTGCATAACTCACCTGCAAATTCTAGTAAATTCTCTTACTTTGTGGTGATAAAATCCTCCCAGACAAACTTCATAGAAAAACACTATATGCTGAATATTTGAAAAGTTAATTTAAACTCCTCATAGAATCAACTACCCACTAGTAGTTTCAGTTGGAGGTGTGTAATCCTGTACACAAGGTTGTATAAGTTTTCTGAAATAAACATAATTGTCTTTTGCCTATATGATATTCATTTTTTTTTATTTTCTAGGTGCACACCGGGTGAATTAGACAGAAACACAGACCAGAGCATTGAGGGTTAACTGAAAGTTGAAGCTCAAATTAAATCCCATGTTCACTTTTCGCTCTGAGCAGAGAAGCCAGACCCTCCTTTGGAGGAAGCAGCCCAGTAACTCTAACTCATCAAAAATGGTCAGGCACTCAGAGTGGTAACCCACCATCCTTGAAAAATAAAAAACTCAAAGATGCACACCCATAAATCTCCAACAGCTTTAGCATCTAAATTCAATCTGCTGTGGTTTAATTCAGTTGCATCATCCAGCTTTATACTAAAGGTCTGCAGACTTTAACAACTTTAAAGAAAAGTCTAGTGACCAAAGGAAGTCTCATTACAAAGTGGCATTTAATTGTGGCCTCCCCAGGCAACTCAAAAATATAGTGTCTCAGCAAACACTCACCAGGGCAAACATGAAATGAAATCTAAAGAAACAGTCTTTCAAAGGCAAGAAGCAACAGGAAACGAGAAAAAGCTAGCAGACCTATGTACATAAGATTGGCTATAGATAATCTTCTCCCTTTACCACTTTGATAGAATCTTAATCATGCTTTATTTGCTAAGGAGGGGATAGATTGAGTATAAAATAAAAAGATGTATCTAATTGATGTTTTAAAAGTATTTGTTTTAAAATAACACAGTAAGTGGGCATCTAGCTACTAATTAATTGAATCAGGAAAAGAAAGCTGACTAATCCATTAAATGACTTTTCTTAAATGTGAACTTTTACATGAGTGATAATTACTGTTTAACTGTTCTTCCAGAAATGCTGTAGTATTTAAGAAGAAAGCTTCCAGCCTTCCTAAGAAAGTAGCCGCATGGACACTATATTTCCTGTCCACAACAACAACTTCATTTATTTGAGGCAGGTGGTTTTGTTATCTTCCCTGTTTCTCTGCTTTTAAGCATTTATTTGCATAGTTCATACTCTAAAGAAAAGCAAGAAAATAGAGAGAAGACAGAATTCATATTAAAATTTTTAACTCTTAAAACACCTATGCCATTATCCCAAACTCTGAAAACTGCCCTGGATTACTTCAAAAATAAGGAAAATAACTCTTCTGTCTGTCCCTGCTATATTTCTTTCATAATATATATGATGCTAACAATCAATAAAGGAATTTTAACTAACGTATCATTCTCTAATTTTTTTAATGTTGTGCCCAGTTACACTTTAGATCTAATGACACTAATTTTCAGTGCAAAATGGAACTGCACTCAATTTCACAGACCATTATATGATGTATGACTATCTTTTTCTTATTACTGGAGAAAATGAAATGACATGAAATGATTAGAAAGAATGAAATGATAGTTTCATTCTCAAAAAGGGGTCACCTTAATAAGAGCTTGCTTATCTTTGGGTGCTAAGACTGTTGACTGTGTGCTGTGACATATCAAACATATTTCTGCCAGGCTTTGCTCCATAAAGAGCTTAAAGTAAGAAAAGAAACTCCCTAGTGTGCTTCTGCTGCTCACTGGCTAAGGTGCAGGTCATACAAAAGCCAAGGACCCTGAGACTGGGGTATGGCGAAAAAATTAAAAGATGAAATAAATGAATACAGACACACATGCAAACATGTAGAGGGAAGATGGGAATGACGACGAAGGGATGCAAAGAAAGGTTGGAATGGAAGGAGAAGGCGGCTGAGAACAAATCTTTCCTAGGTGACATTTCTGTAGAGGTCCAGGCCTGTCCTTGAATGCTCAGTCAATAATGCCGAGAAATGGGAGTTCAGTGCTGCCACCCTCACTTCACATCCGTTAATCATTTCACTCTTCCTTATTTTGACAGCAAACTGGTCCTCATTTGCCATCACAGAACCCCCTGGACCACTTGAGTCTCATATCTGTCCATGAAGTACTGAACAGAAATATAAACCAAAAAGCATTTGAAGATTTCTCCCAGGCCCTAACCCGCCTTCAACTCATGACATTCACTGGCCTTACACAAAGCAGTGGTATCCTGTGGTCACAACTGACAGTTATCCAAGAACCGTGCCAAAGACGTGTATCATGGGAACTGTGCATTGTTTTTACATACAAAAATCTGCAACCGCTTTCAATTAAAAAGTTGCATCTGAGGTTGTCAACACCTGTGCCAAGTTTCAGTTGAGGACAGTTTGGGATGGTTGAATTATAAAACAATCAACTAACAACGTGGGAAATGGAAACACAGAATTTTTAGTTCATGAAATTCTGCCACAGTTGAAGGCAGCTGAGTCAAAGAAATACTCACAAGAGGGCTCATGCAGTTAGAGGATGGGAGCATCTCCTCTGATGTGCTCCCTCACACCAACACAGCACAGGAAGGCTCATGATCAGGCACGGCCCTTGGGACACTTGAAGGTTGAAGCCAGCCAGTTGCGCGCCAGAAGGGAAGAACAGAGGGCACCTTCAAGAAGGTAAACAAATGGTCAGCCAACAATGCCAAGAAATGAGAGTCCCCATTTTGCCTCCTTAACTTCACATTCTTGAAACATTTCATTCTTCCCTGGGCATTTAATTCTTACGAGGACCCTGGCTCAGTAAGTGGCGAGAAGGGGGAGCGAAAACCACCGGGCTCAATGCCAATGACCAGAGTTCTGGACTTGGTCAGCCACAAGCATGAGGGGACCCGGGCAAAGTGTCAATGGGATTTCTTGACTGTCCCTCCAAAGGACTCACTTTGTTGGAAGCTGCATGTTCCCAGTCCGATGAGGCCTTCTCATGTGCCACACCCATGTTCTGAGGCTGTAACAAACCCTGTTTGTGTAAAAATGTCTTGCCAGTTTGCACACACTCATTTTTAAAACTTGAGTTCAGGTAACTGCATGTCTAACCTTTCAATTACTTCAGGAGACATTTTCAAAAGAAAGGCTGTAAAATTTACATTGCAAAATTTCACTTAATGTTTCCTAACCAATCTAACCTCTTGAAAAGCTTTCATGAAAGGTCACTAATCGACCATCAGTCTTTTAAAAATTGTTGAGTGATTAAAAGTGCATTTTGAATATAATCCAAACATGATTGTTAAGAAATACCTTTATTTCTTCTTAGCCCTCAGCACTAATTTTTTCACATAATTTGTTCTTTCAGAACCCTAAGAGACTATATTTAAACAGTGGTACTGACAATTTTTTAAGTAGCTTAATTAAGTGAGTAAGATTTCTTTTTCCTTGGGAAAAATCCTCAGCCCAGATTGAGATCTTGTTTTAAACCTTGATGTTTCAAGGTGTTTGAAGTATTCTTAATAGTTACTCAATTGCTATAAAACCCAATTTCTATTCTTCTAATCTCTATAATCAAATCTTTACTTTCATGACTTGCTATTAAGCCTCTATTTTAGGATTATAAAACCAGATATTCATCTCCCGTGACTTGTTAGCATTCACTTGAAGGTGGGGAGAACTTCACCCAGACTTACAGTAGCTGTGCTTACAGGCACATAGTGTGGAATAAAATGCATGCCCAGATTCCCATAATGTTATTGGGAAGGCACTCAGGGAACATTGAAAACTTGGAAGGACACTTGAGGAACACAATAGACAAATGTGCACCCTTAAGGTTGCAGGTGCCCTTAGCGAGAAAGTGTGTGACATGTGAGACCTAGGCAATCCGATTAGACCCAAACCAGGAATACTTTGAATACTAAGGCAACAGCAGGAGCCACACACAAAGAAAAGCCTGAAGAAATAAAGCATAGGTTCAAAAAATAAAATTACTGGTGGAGTAGTGATTTGGTCCACCCCATCGGCCGGTGCAGTCCACATCTATCCCAGGGACCCAGGTTCGCGTCCTGGGGCCAGGGGCACAACCAAGATGAACAACTGAAAAAAGTAAATAAAATGTGTCTTCCTCCTCTCTCTTCCTACCCGCCTACTTGCCTTCATTTCTGCCTGCACCTTTCTTTTAAAAAAGAAAAAAAAGTAACCAATGAAGGTTGCATAACAGTGTGAGTACATGCAGTACTACTGAGCTGTGCACTTTAAAGTGGCTGGAATGGTGGAGTTTCACTCAGTTTTCCTGGGTCTCTCCCATGTATACATGTTACTCCATTTGGTTTTTAAAAAAAACAAAAGGTTGAAATGGTTACTATGTGACATTCAAACACAAGAGCATATCATATTTACTCAGTTCTGAGCCACCCTTAGTTATAAAAAGCACCCCAATCTCTCAAGAGGCTTTTGTGAAAAAAATAAAATAAGATTTATTTTAAAAGTTAAAAAAAAAAATGAGAAGTAACAAGGAGTGGATGATTTATTTAAAAAATCTTAAATACAAAATAAAGGATCAACAAAAACAACAGAATTTCGAGAATTTAGTAAGAGATCTATTGTAGTTAGCAACTATCTTTTCAGATAAAACTTAGCCACCTCCAAATGTAAGCTGCATCCAATATTCAGACATTAAAATGGCAAAAAAAAAAAAAAAAGTGGCCTAGAATCCAATAAATATGGCATTATTAATAGCAAGTATATGTGCTTTCTGAATCTCTGAGAAGCGACTGGTACTATCCTACCGCGGGAGCTAGAAACACGAGGACCACAAGATAAAGTGGCTTCTCCAGGTTGAGTCTGAGACTAGTAAGTGATAAGAGGCCTGCCTGAGCCCAGGTGTCCTGACTTTAGATTCAACTCCCATCTGCAACCATCTCTCTACAAAGTGATTCCTGCAGATGTTAATGAAAGTACTTTTAGTAATAGAGAAAGTCAGACGCCTCAGTTTTTAAGTGCAGTTAAAAAAAGACAGAAGCTGAGCAACACCAGTAATTGGCTGAGGGATGGGGGATGGGGGAACTGGTCAGTTTGCTCTTATTTATTTATTCGTCTTGACAATAAGTAACTGTATGTCTGCTGGTGTCCCTTGCAAGCGCTGGAGATACTGCTGAACAAGACAGACAAGACTTGCTTTCCTGGGCTTCCCATGCTAGCAGGACAAATTCATGACGTACTGGACAGTCAGCAAGTGCTACAGGAAAGCCAAACACAGGTGGGAGGAAAGTGGTAACTCTAGAGAGGAGGCTCTGGCCTGGGGAGGGGTCCCCAGTCTTGGCATTCTGCACTCCTTTGACTTTTAGCTGGAGGGCCATCCCTGGAAAATATGTAGCAGCATCCCTAGCCTCTACCCATTAGACACCAGCAGCATTAGCCCTTCTGCCCAATTGTGACAAACAAAATTGTCTCCAGACATTACTCAATGTCCCTTCAGAAACAAATGTCATGTGCAATTGAAAAGCATTGACTTAAAGACTCATGGAGGTCTTCTCTCAAGAGTGATATCCAACCTGAGGCCACCTGATAGGACAGGGTCAGTCATGAAAATCGGAGAGGAGTACCTGGGATGAGGACAAGCACCCTAAGGTGGGGAAGGGGCTGCAAAGAACTCTGGGATGGCTGAAGCCTGGGGTGGGTGGCAAGAGAGGCAGAGAGGGCAGCAGAGAGGAAGGTAAGGGTCACATCATGGGGAGCCTACAGGCAACTGAGTCCTTTTAAGTGTTTTAACTCTAAATAAAGTACTTTTCCCTTCTTTGAAATTCTTGAAAACATTTTTAGCATTATCACAGCTAACACCTGCCCGGGATAAAATTATCAGTTCTACATACGCCATCATTTCTTCATTGATTATGTAAGTTTTTACTGAGAGCCTAACCTAGTATGTCCCAGACAGCTACTTGAAATACATCTTTGAACAAAAGAAATATCCTGTCCTCCTGGCACTTATATGCTAAATGGAGGAGGTAAACACTAGATACAACAAAAATCAGTTACAACACTGGTAGAAGGTAAGTGCTATGCACAAAAAACATTAAGTTTAGTAAAGAGGAGAGAAATTAAGGTGGGGCATATATAAGTCTGGGAGAATAAAAGTACAGTAAAAGCGCCATGTTCTTAGGCAAGCATGGATAAATTTCTAGAGATTTGCATATATTATTTAATTTTCATTGAACTTAGTACAAAATCAAATACCTTGGTCCTCCATCTTTACGAACAGATCTTGTAAACTGATGGGAAAACACCTGAAAATGTGAATAAACCCAACTCGGCACCAGTGGTGAAACTCAGGGTATCCCCGGCAGTTATCAAGCTGTCTGACAAGGAAAAATGGAGAGCTGAAGCTTTGTTTGGGGACTGAAGTACATAAATATATCACCACTAATAGAAATTCAAATCAGGATTGATGAGAAGCATCCAACGATCTGTCAACCAATGACTCATACAAGTTGCCTTTCTGTGCACAATGCGGAGCCAAGTAAAATTCTGCTTTCAGCTTTATTATTAAAAAATTAAACTAAGTTAAAGGTTTTGTAATATGGCCATTTTGAGGGTCATTTGTAATAAACACACTCCCTACAGCTGCCTTTTGTCAAATGGCATTTCAAATAGTAAGAAGGGAACAAGTTAAAATTTCTTCTACCAAGACAAGCCGCGATAAGTGTATTAGCTTCCTACAGCTACCACAAATTAATCTGAAAGCTATTCCCCTGGGCCAAAATCAAAGTGTCAACAGGGCCACACGCTGTCTGGAGGTTCTTGGGAGAATCTGTTTCTCGGCTCTTCCAAGTGCTGGAGGTGCCCAGCATCCCTACGGAGGGCACCCTCCAGTCTCTACCTGAGTCTTCATATCGCCTTCTCCTCTGTGTGCCTGATCTTCCCATCTCCCTCTCAGGGACATTTGTGATGGCATTTAGGATCCACTCAGATTATCCAGGATGATCTCCTCATCTCAAAAGACTTAACTAATCACACCTGAAAAGATCCTTTTTCCAAAAATGTTATATTTATAGGTTTTTGACATGAATTATGACATGAATATCCTTTGTGGGGCCATTTTTCGGTTTACCATATGGAACAAAATTCTTTTACATAAAGGGACATGGGGAACCAGATGCACATATTAGGGAAAAATACCTGTTTCTCATATAAACACTGCCAAATATCACTCAAGCAGCACATACAGCTCCAAATTTGAACTATTTGCTAAATCAAGTAAAAGGGTCAATTTTATCATGAAGGATAGAATTGGACTATTGGTGGTCAATCTAATGTGTTATACACAGATGATGATTTATAAGGATGTACACGAAAAACCTATATGATGCTATGATGCAATGTGCCTTCAATACATTTTTAATAGAACCAAAAAAATAAGTGAAAGTGTTAAGTCAATATAAATGGGGACATATTAAACCTTCCCTGACATTAACAGGTTTTATTCTTATTGACTTGAAAAAAAGTTGCTACAGGTTTTCAGATATGGTCTCTTGATTTAAAGGGAGACATTATAACAAAATTAATTGATTTATTGCTATAAAGATATGCTTTACATGCTGATGTTCCTAGACATGTGCTTCAGTGCCAACATCTCAAGACAGACCAGTACAAAGAATCTCCGTGTTTTATATTAGTACTTTACGTTAGCAGTAAGAAAGCTTACTGCTAGTCCACATTCAAATAGAAAAATCACATGACATCAAAATCACATTACATTCCTATTCATTTTAGGATTGAAAAGGCCAAAAGAGAACATCACTCTTTCTCTAAGAACAAAAAGAAACCAGATAACCTACAAAATCACAACTCTTCTTGAACCCAGCAGAGAACTAAAGTCACAAAGTCACAAGACAATCAGGAGAACGAAATTCTGAGAGAGGGCAGCCCAAAGGCAAAGGCGGTAGGGTCAGTGGAGGACAGGAAGACACAACTTCACCCCAGGCAGAGGCGCATGCTCTGATCCTAGCAATGCATCCTAAGATCTAAAACATGAGCAGAAAAATAAATGTAATGGCAGTAACACCAGATACAGGAGGGAGAAATAAAAGTATATGATAATACTCTTACATGACAGATGAGCAGCATAAAATTATTTAAAGGTACACTCTGAAAGCAAGATACATATATTACCTGATACATATGTGTATATATCTACACATATATATATATATATATATACGCGTGTATATCATGATATATGTCATGACCACACTTGAGTGAGGCTTATTAACACACATTTTCTCTTCAGCCTTCATGCACTTGGGACACTGGACACACAGCATTTCAGCACTCTGTAGGGGTCATTTTAAACAGTGACATCACCAAAGCCAAGTACAAAAATGTGACAAAATGGCACTAAATAGACTGCGGCAGACAGTTGTCCACAGTGTGAGAGCAGAACTCAGAAGTCAGTGTCGCTTTGTTCAACCTCAACTGGGAATATTCATACCTGGCAATTCAAATCTTTTATCACTCTGCGCATGTCAACAAATGACCATGAAAGTGCCACATTACTGATCTGGGTTACAAACGATGTTAGCAATTAGGTAAATTCACTTACATAGAATCTGTGAATAACAAATATCAACCATCTAATATAAATCCAGAATGTTCCTATGTTCTTAAGTCTTTGTTTTTGCAGAGACATAGAAGGGGAAAAGAATATCATCTTTGGAGAATGTAGTCTGCTCCTTGGGCTAAGGTAGCAGAAAAAGTTCATAGAAATTTCTGGAAAGATACACCCCTGTGACTCAGGCAGCTAAGATGCAGGCCATGTAAAGTCCACAGACGCAGGGCCAGGGGCAGTGGGAATAAAATTTAAAACCTTCAGCATTAACTTAGGAAGGGGAGAGAGAGAGACAGAGAGACAGAGACAGAGATTGAGAATTAACTTAGGAATCATTTTAGTATGAAAGGAAATATGACCTCCAGATTCTAAGGCCAAAAGCAAAATCTTAGAAAGGCTGATTTTCCTACATTCTGTTGGAAGAAGCTGAAAGCCGCTCCATGAAGAAAGGAGCCTCTGGTGTGGAATCCGGAAGAGCTGGAGGGTGACTGCTGCACTCTGAGGAAGAATGTAAACCACAGTGTGAGAACACGAAAGCATGGGCATGAGTGGGCTGTAAGGGTAAAACAAATTGTAAACTGGGGCAAGTTCTATGGTCTGGGCTGTCGTGCCAGGGTGAGTGGCTGACACTTCATTCAACAAGCTGACAATTCTCATGAAGAAATAAGCCTGAGATGACATAAATATGAAATTCACCTGCCAGCAAAGTAGGAGGGAAGATGGGAGTTGAAGAGCACACTGGAAAAGCCCAGGCAAGAAGCAGCGGTTTTCTGAAGCAGGATACTGACATGGAAGGGCAAACAATGAGATTTTAGTGCAGAATTACAGATGTTAGAACTGTTAACTTGCTAGAAGTGGGGTGGTTGTAGAACAGGCAAGAACCAAAGGAGGATCTCATGATGGTGGGGGTTTAATTTGGGCAAATGGGGAAGATAGTGGTTCCACTAAAATGCGTGTATATGGTTGATCCTTGAACAGCATGGGCTTGAACTGCAAGGGTTCACTGATAAGTGGATTTGTTCTTAAAGGGGACTCTGAATTCATGAATTCAATCGACTACCAATGAATGTCTGGGTATCACTGGGTAAATGCTTGGCTGGGGAACCCTCAAAAACAAAGACTATATGCATTAAGTATGAAAATATATATATCCATGTAATGTACATATATGCATATATATACAAATATATATATGGAACTTGAGGGGAAGCTAGCAGAAAGAGATAAAAGGAGATGAATTAGGTTTTAGACAAGATGAATTTTAGAATGTTTTCAACCCACCCAAATGAAGACTGGAGAGAGAAGCATCTGTAATTGGAGAAGATGGACTAGAAATATAAATGACACAGATGTAGGAGTCATTTGCATGGAGGTGGGAGGGGACAGTGTAGAAAAAGAAGAGACTATCAGGACTAGAACTTGGGGGTCTATCTACATTTAAGGAGAAGGAGAATTAACAAAGAAGGCCAGAAGACTTGTCCAGCCTTAAGGTAAGGTCTTGGATATTTCACCGTACACTTGAAATAAGCACTTCAACTATTGCTCTACACAAACAAAAAAATAAAAACTCATTTCCTTTGTTGTTATAGAATATTAAGGCTTTATTATGATCCATTGATTCAGTTTTGTGACACAACAGCTACACAGCTGGAATACATTCGACCTGAAACTTTAAATTGTTCTGCCACCACATGTCATCTTTACATGTAAGTTTAGCAGAATGGTATTTTCTTTTAAATATAATTTAAGATCCCTCAATTATGGCAGGAGGAGAGGGTCCTCTAGTAACAGTGTTGTTGAATATTGGAATGAAAGTCCTTGAGCTCCTTGTCTTAAGAAATAAGTCTTTCTGTGTGCATAAAATATAGTTCAACATTAAGCATTTTATACAAAATGGGTGACAAATCCCAGAGTAATCTTCAAACAAAGTTATTTTAGGTACCTAATGCCTGTAAAATTATAGTTGTGCCTTGTCCTAAAGTTGAGTGTCTTTCAACATTTTCATCATAAACCCCATTTTTCAGGGGCTTATGACTCAACTACAGAAATTTGCTTCGGGATGAAACTTGGAATACCCAATTTCAATCTCATCTAGTTATACCAGCTGAAATAAAGACCAAAAAAGTTTGCATTATATCCCCTCATTTGGCTCTCTGGAGTCTTAACTTTAAAGAAACACTTTCAGGCATCTCTACCAATTTCTCATCTCAAAAATCTTTATCTTTGGAGTTTTTGAAGTAGAGCAAAAAAGGATAAAGAGAAAATTTAATGAGTAATTAGTGTCTCGGGAGAAGGATAAAGAGGTGTTGAGTCTTTCACAGTCAACTCACCCTCCAAAATCCAGGTAAGGTCAGTAATATTGAAACGCATTACAACATAATGACATTTATTTTGTGAAGAGCTTTTATTGAATGAGAACAGAATACCTAATTGAGGCCTATAGCATAGAAAGATATGGGAAATTTTAAGCACAAATAGTTCACTAAAAAATGAAGTCATATTTTAGATTTTTTTACGTTAAGAAAAAGCTACTCTGAAACAGCAATAGTTTATATCTCAAGTACCTGTTTGTTGCCTAACACCTTTCAGAAACTACCTTTCTCTAATTAGATGTATCGGGTTAGTGGATATAAAGTTCTCTAAATGTGAATAATTATAAACTATTGTTCTAATATTAAGTCCTGAAGAAGCGGGACTGAACAGGGAGTTTCAACAACCTGAGAATGAATACACTGCCCTACCTCCCAAGGAACACTGGACCAGAGGAGAGACAACATGGCCCTGTGTGCTCTGGTTAAAGGAAGCCATGCCCTTTCATTCCGCGCTGCCAGCGGCTCCCAGCTTTGCATGCTCCACTTCCACTCATCAGAGGTGCCATCTCCTGCCCCTCAACTGCCCCAGTGTCCTCTCAGATCTGGCAGAAAACAGAGACTCCAAAGGGCCCCTTGCTCTCTCCCTCCCTCCCCCTGCGAAGTCCATCCATGTCCTCAACCAGGTCAGCAAACTGCACCGTGTGCTTGCGGCTGTCTTCCCAAACGAATCTGGGCTAGTCTGTTAGGTTTAAGGTCAAGAAAGAAGAGGAATGACCAGGTTTAGGAGCTAAGGTGTGTGAACTGACAAGTGGTATGTTCTGTTGAAAGGTAACAAGACTAAAACCAGGCCCAATTTTAACCTGTGTTCTCCTGCTAGTCAGCTGTCCTAACTTGTCTGAGCCTGAGTTTTCTGATGTGCAAAATGAAAACACTGGAGCAGAAGTTTTTAAGATCTTTTCTAGCTCTAAAGTTCTGAAGTCCGCTGGGTATAAGTATTTAGTCCAGTTAGGTAAATTTTTCTATCACTTAGCCTGAGTTTACTACTCCACAAAGATAGCAGTTTTTTCTTCCCAAAGCATATTACAATTCTGACTAAACATAGAATAATGTACGGTAGAAATCACACTACAGAAGCTTTATGTTTTACTAATGCATGCATTCCCAGACATTAGTGGGCTCTCTTGCCAACCACAGGCAGCTGACCATCTGACCAGTGCCCGACCTCATGGCCAAATTCATGGATGACAGATAAGGACAGACATCCTTGCTAAAATCTCTCATTCCTTGTAGATTTGAAACTAACCCAATGGAAAATCCAGTGGCTTTTGTGGGTGAGCTACACATGTGAAATGCAACTGTGTTATGAACTTCAACCAGTGTTCATAATTTGATATCAGCCAAATAGATTCCTTTTCTCCCCATCCTCCAGTGGGAAGGACTAGAAGCATCAGAGAAGGGTCATAAAGGAAAAAAGGAATCTATAAGTTAGAATTGTTCTTCAGCTCATTGAGAAAATGCACAAGGGACAGAAGGGCCAGTATCGAGGGAACTAAGAGAATTTGGCCATCAGCTTATCCCAATAGCTAACGGACTAGAGTGTGTTGGGTTTTTTTTAAATCTTAACACACACACACACACACACACACACACACACACACGAAACAGATCCAGACCTTTGCCACCATTGGAACCTATCTTTTCTCCAAAAACAAGAGCTTCACAGTCACTCCAGGAAGCACAGCCCTGCTCCACTCTGCCAGGCCCTTCACACCAGGGAGGAAGGCTGTGCCCTCAAATGCTGCAATAGGGCAGAGGAGAACTCCAAAAACACTATGGCAACGTGTAAAATCAGTCATGTTCAAAAGCAGGGGCCTCAAGTCCCCAGAGAAACCTCCGGTTCTGACTCTGGCTCAGTGGCCCACTCTGGAGAGTGCAATGTGAGCCAGGGCCCCAGGAGCCCACATGCCCTCGAGTCTAGCCTGGCAGCACCTTCTTCATGAAGCAGCTCTGAGCTCAGAGGGTGCCGTTTCAATGCTGCGGCACAGCACCCATACTCTGACCCTGACACTGGAGGGGATTTAATGTCAGGAACTGCTGACACGGGTGACGGAATTGTTGGGAAACCAAACTGAAGAAAGAGAAGCAATCCAGAAATGAGCCGAAGCATCAAGTTCCTCCAGGCTGGAGGCGCCAAAGGAAACAGGACACTTCCATCAAGAGTCTAGAGACAGCAGCGGTCCTTGTAAACGCCCACAGTGGAGCAGGATACACCACCCAGACTGTGTAATGACCACGGCGCTAACGCGGCGCTTCTCAGATCATATCCCCGCTGTGTGAGACACACGCATGTGCTGTCAGAGCCCCGAGAACAGCTCACCAGCAGGAAGTCAGACTCTCTGTGACCTCGAGTCTGGAGCACAGGAGTCAAAAACCAAGGAGGGCTTGCGTCACCTCTCAGTGCACACCCACGTCGGCCAGGCAAAGCTCACTGCGGCAGGTAGAGCAGCGTGAGGGACGGCAGATGTGCAGCTGCGAGGAAGGAACAGCACGGTGAGTGTGAGCCCCGAGAAGACACCGCAGAACTCGGAGTAGGGAGTGCCAGGGCGGGAGAGGGTACTTTTCATACCCTAAGTCTGCTCCTCAAATTCCCTCTGGAATAACATGCAAATGCTGTATCTCAAGACAGAAACACAGACTCCTCTTGCGGCAGAATCTCTCCCCTTAAAAGCCCCTACAAAAGTCCGAAAGAAATAACTGGTCTCTTTCTTGTTCCCCCTGATAAAATGGCTTCTGTCATCGTAGAGGGATTTTTGACTGTCTCTGGAAAATGACGGCGATGGTAACCCCACCAAAATGAGTATTGTGATAAGGAGGCCATTAGGATGAAAAGACCGATGGCCACACAGGACCTGGTGGACACGAGTCAAGCAGGGTGAGGGGAATAAGAACAACTCCACCTCTGCACATGTAAGGAGATTTTCCAGTAAAGCGACAATAATTTAATTACAAAAATGCTCCTGATACTGCTACCCATGAAATCTTTTTTGGCAAAAAGACCAACAGAGTAAGTACCACAGGCTAAGTGATTACTGATAGGTTTGAATTAGAGCCAGATTAAAGGTACTAGCCCAGCTCCCCACGCTGGGGGCTTAAAGCAGCTGCAAGTGCTCCAGGCGGGAGCCTTCCACTCATTTACCATCTAAAGCCACCATGTTCTGTCAAGGCACATTAACAAGTTTCAAGTCAGAGGGTTAAACATCAGCATTTTTCTTTCCTGACTTATTTATCATCAGTACAAAATAGTAACATGAGTCTGACTGATTTCTACGGCAAAATCAAAAGCTACCACAATCACGCTAGATGACATAACTACAGAATGATCGTTTTTAAAAAGCAAATCAGACTTAACATGAAGAGGCACAGTAGCATTCAAATTCTTCACTGCCCCACAGTGCTTTGGGCCTTGTAGCCAAATCTTAACAGCCCATGAAGGCTGATAAACACCTTGCGTTTATCAGCCGACTAAGAATGCAATCATCAGTGAGTGAGTTTTAAACCTGGGTGTGGCTCTATTTACATTCAACCGGTTTTTAAAAAATGACACTTTGTATTTTACTGGGAACCATCCAGATTTTTATTCAAAACAGAAATGCTGGAAAAAGTTTAGAAAATACTACACAGTTTCTGTTCTGGACCATTAATTTTTCAGTCAGATCTAACTATCATTTAATTGGTTCCTGATGCTAAAACTTGGATTCCACTTTAAACGCTTGAAACTAGAGCATATAGAATAATTTGTTATGCTGAGCTATTCATCCCAAATGTCCAGGGAAAATAAACCAATCTCAAAATAAAACTGGGCTACCTTCTGTGATGACACAAAATTAATAACATAGTCTAAGAAATAAACCTTATGTCTGTTTGCCAAAAAAAAAAATCATTAGGGCTTCCATGATGAAGTAATATTTAATTCATATTAATGTTTAATGCAGAAGGTCTGTTAAGTAAAAAAACAAATTCTGTGAACATAAACTTTAGAAATCCTACCTAATTTAACAATAATCAAAATCATAATTCAAATAAATCTGCTTTTCTGGGGTATGTAAATGAATGCTTAGCACACCTTAACCTTCTATTTATAGATCAATGAAAATTAATTCCAGTAATAGCTAATCCTATGATTCACTTCTAGAAGGAAATTTAAAGATTCAAGGCAGTCTACATTGTCGCTTTAAACTTGAACTCTAAAGATGAAAAGACTTTTTTTGATAAGAAGGATATTGGACATTTAACCAGAAAAGTGTCTTGGGAGAGCTGCAAATAGGTTTCTGTTCACACCAAACAGAGTCAATTTGTAATCTGGTTTAACTAACCAGCTCAGAAAAACAGCCTCTGAACAGGAATTCCACACATGCAGATAAGCACTAGTGAAAATCCTTGTGAAATGACTGCTGGTTCAGCATGAAGCCAGTGCAGTTTGGTAAGCAGTCGCTGGAGAGATGCCAAATTAGTTAGGTAACTGCTCTAGAATGAATGTAGCTCCAGAGGTGCTAAAATCCAAAATTCTTTAGAGGTTTTCAGGATAGCTTACAGCACCTCAGTTACTGACGGTGTAGCAATGCTAGCTATGTTTCTATTGCTTCAATAATCACCAAATATTTTGTAAATGAAGAGCTCTCTTACCACTAAAATTAAATTTAAAAATGAGATAGCTGAGCTCCTTTCCAGAGACTGAAACCACAAGAGAAAGAAGGGACGATAATATGCAATTTATTTAATTTATAGGAGGTACGGCATAAAGTTTCCTAGGCATAAAGTCTTTTAGAAATGCATTAATAAAATTAATCCCTAGAATTATTTTAACTCTAACCCTGAATCAATACTTTCATCCTGAAGCAAGGTACCAGCTACATATTCACTTTTACTATTTTCCCACTCATCAGCTCTGGATTCACTTTTTTTGTTGTTGTTTTCTTTTCTATTAGAGGTTTGAACAGCAATATCAGAAGCAAATTTATGTTTAAATAGTCACTACACTGGAAACCTCCTTACACCAGCAAAGGCTGAGTTTGTCCCACATCCCCACCACAACCTGATGTGGAGTCCCCAGGGCACTCCAGTGTGTCTCCCCATTCTAATGACCTCCACAAACATATGTGAAGGTCAGTGTGCATTTAACTATTTTCCCCGGTTCTTCTTTCCACTGTCAAGACGACTCTGTAGCGTCACGATATGGGCTGACTCACTGCCAAGAAGTCCATATCCTTCCTGCCCCCACCTCCTCCACCTCCGGTGTTACTACCAGCTCAATGAACACTACCAAGTCACAGGACAAAAAGCCTGAGAGGTGAAGGCTGCTATGCATGGCTCCCCACACCTCCATCTACATGCCCATCTTGTCCATGAACCCCAAAACATGTCTCAGGCTAATCTCATTTTACCCTTACCTGTCGCTTTTACTGATGCCTTTATGATTTTTTTGCCTGAAAGAATGCAATCCTCCTTATTCTGTCTCCCTACATTCCTTCCCTTTCTCCTTCTGCTTTAACATCCCAACCAGGCAGGTCCCCCCACTTCAGAGTCAATAATGGCTCCAATGCCTCTATAAGTCTGAACTCTTATTAAATTCATGAGCTGGCCCTGACAAGACTTCTGTGTAAGACCTATGACCAACCTCCATATTTTTCAAGCTTGCATTTTGCCAGATTTTTCCTTTTCCTTTTAAATTAGAATCTTCTGCTTCCTCTCTGGAATGTCTTTCCCAACACACCCTGCACATATATGTAGAGAATTCCTGCTTCCTATAGGAGCTTCCGTCCCCACCCCTGGTCCTCCTTCCTGGGCTCTTTCAAAGCCTCTTAGACACACCCCCACGTTGGATATCAGCAGAGCAAAGACAGCCGTGAGTTCCCAGTGAGCTGGGATTTTTTGCTACTACAAGTTTTTGTAGTCCCAGAAACTGATCAAGTCCTAAGGATCTAAAAAGGGAGAACAGTTGAGGAAGGAATGGAGGAAGATAGAATTGGAAAGAAGGAAGAAAAAAAAAGGAACAAAAAAATGGAAACAGTCAGAGAGGAAGATAAAACCACTCAGATGCCCTTGTGAGAACAAATACTTCTAGCCAACAGAGATAACCAACTTTAATGCACACAGTAAAACGTACAGAAGAAAGGAACTCATCCTTAACTTATACTGGGAAGCTCGCGTGTGGGGCTGAAAAAGATTAAAAGACACAGTCCAGTTCTTTCTAACAACTCACATGTCGAGACTGGTTTCTGAAATTAATAGTATCTAAAAGGAGAAAATAATGAATGCCAGAGCCATGTGTGGGAGTGGACTTTTCTCCAAAATACACCCTAGAGAATGAAAAGAGAGTGGGAGAGGATAATAGTTGACTAGACATGAGCAGAGCCAAAAAATTACCTTTCCCCACCCCCTTCAAAAAGCTCCAGAGAAAAGAAAGGGGAATTGTACATTAAGGCAGAAAAATCAACCACTCCAACTAAATGTTACATATTTTTCACTCACTCAAATTTCAGAAAGCCAGGGAGGGGCCCAAGGGTGTGTTTTTACTAATGATTAATCTCTCTCTCCCAGTGTTTTTCAACCTGGTGACTTTGTTGAACTTAGGGGGAGGGGAGCACAGAACTCAAGTAGCAAAATATACATTTTCTATGACTCTACTGGAACATCATCCTGAACGAAAGAGTCCCTTGACTGTTCACTTCCATGTACACACTGAGATCCTGATTCAGAGGGCTTTTCTAGTTGATTTGGCACCTAGAGATTCTTTGTCTACTTACTACGAAAAGTTATCAAACAGAGGAAGCTACAGAATGACATTATTATCCTAAAAGCAATTTATAATAGATAAGGCACCCTCGATTCTGCCTGGCTAAAGAAAAAGTAATGCTTCCGAGATGATCACTTGCTAAAACAGTTCAGAGAGATATGTATGTCTTACTCTAAAGGAGTCTGCTCTTACTATACAGTGGCAAAAAAAAAAAAAAAAGCCTCAAGACACAGCAGGAATAAATAATTTCCTGTGATTTATTTACAGGCCTGAGTGTGGGTTCTGAACAAGAGGTTTCCCAGAGCTGCAGCGAACAGCTGACAGCACCAGGCCTGTTTCAAACTCCCAAACGACTTTTCCACAGACCTTTACCTCTGTTTTCCCTGCTGTTTCCTGCTCCAGCAACTTACTTCATTTACACTTTTGGCTAGCCCATATGTCTCTCAGATCAAGCTAATCCTCTGAGGTCTCTGTTTTAGATGGGGGCAGACTGACCCAGGGTCACTTAATCACCTGTCAATGCAAACACGGATCTGTATTTTATCACCGATGCACGACCTCCCCAGGTAAGCAACTTACCTTCACTCGACATCCGCACAGTGACCAACTGTCACGTGTCCAGCCAGACTGAGTACTGAGGTGCAAAGGTTAACAATTCTACTCCTCAGTGTGAGCCTATAGTGACAATATTGAGTAAAAAATTGCTACGAAAGAAGAAAACAGCAAGTATGGGAACAAAGAAGGAGCAACGTGGCAGCTCCAGCTCAAATCCGCCTACCAGATCCAAATCAGCAGGCAGAGGAAAGGAAAGAAAGGCACAACTCCTCCCTTTCAGAACACAAGGAAAAGTTGCCCTGGGTTTAAAGTCTTAGGGAGGGCTCCAACACATATGCATAAGGAGGAGAAGTAATTTGTAACTAAAGGAAACATTACCCATTTGATAAGGAAATATTGATCTATGAGAAATAAATGGTCTTGGTCCCCTACTCAAGAATTAATTACTTTTTGGCATGCTGAGAACACTGTTATCACTTTAATACCTGAGACTGAAAAGTGATGAAAGTATTACTCTTTACTTTAATGACAGTTTGAAAGTGATGGTTAAGAACCCATTTCCCCATTCTCTGTTTCTCAGGCAGTCACTACATAAAAAAGGTAAAGGATGCTAAATCTGAGGTTAAAATGAATCGTATCTACTTCTGATCAAAATTAGGTTGAATGTAAGCATGGAATTTACTTGGATGAATAGTATTCGTGGCAAAGATACCAAAAAAGATATTCCATGTGACCAGAAATGTGAGGGTCTCAGCAGTGTGCAGCCTGCATACATACCACCCAGCAGTCACACTGCACTGTGAGGATGCTATCAAACAGCCTGCAGATGCCACATTAAATGTGGGTCTGGAAGTCAGTTAGAAAATCCCTAAACTGAGCTTATTTGAGGGTTTAAGAATATAAATTGCATAAAGAGAGACACTCCACTACAATGTAACACTACAACAGCCGTACAGAAACGTATTTCATCAACCCAAGTAAGATCCCCTCAGCAGGCTATCTCCCAAGGGTAAGCTGCAGATCTGTAAGATCTCAGCTCTGGGAGAAGGAAGACATTCTCTGACTCTTGGAGGAACTGGATTTTCCCACTAGAACAAAACAGGGTCCTCCCGGAGCACCAGCCCTGCTAACTTCATTTCCTCTGCCAAACCCCAATGTCACCCTTCCCCCAAATAAATACATAGACTGTCACACACGCACACGCACACATACACACACACACAGAGCAAGCATGAGGAAGAGCATAATTCCTGATAAGAAAAAATAATTATATCATTGATTTATACCAGTCAGAGTCAAAAATTAAGGCTAGCTGATCAATGCAGTAATCAGTATCTTTACCTTTTGACTTTTCACTGGAAAATGAAAATAAGATCTATGGCAGGAACTGGAAGGTGCCTTGCATATCCATCTTCAGAACAAAATTCTGATTTTCACTTGGCATGTTCTCCCAAAAATAAGGGATTTTTTTTCCCAGGTTCTTTCCAGCTAAGGGCGACAACGGGAAAATGCTCTTCCCAGGCCTCAATGGGAGAGCACTTTGTCCCTCTGCCTTCCCTCCTCCTGATTTCCACATGGAAAGGATGGCTGGAGTTGTCACACACAGAAAACTCAATTGGCCTTCTGGGGCTACAGAGTGACTTTGGGAATGTAAATGGTGCCTGGGGTGATTGCTTACTAAAGGAGGCCACAATGCTGCAACAAAGAAAATTCTAGACTTGGCAACTTGGGAAACAGATGATTTCTCTTGTCAACATGAGGGTTCCAGGCAATGGGAGGTTTGGCTTCACTTGTCAAGGACTTGGGCTCATGGTGGCTCTGTCATCTTTGCTGTGTGACATCCAAGGCCCCTCTAGCTATCACCATCCAGCAAAGCCAAATGGGGCAAGAGTGGGAGGTCAGGATGGGAGATGTCCTCGTAAGAATTTTGTTTACCTCAGTTCTCCGACAAGAGTTTCATCACATGGCCACAGCCAGCTGCAAAGGAGCTGGCCTCATTGGACAGTCACATCTCAGCTATAACTCTATTCTATGGAGGAAGGGGAGAAAGAATGTAATAAACAGATTCCAGTCTCTATTCAAATGGTAAGGTAGGACAGTAAGAGTCTAGGGCCAGTGTACTCTGTACTGACCACATCTACATTTCTTTTAGTAGAGAGAAAAAGATATTTTCATTAAGACACTTTCATTTTGAAGTGTTTTTTTTTTCCTCCCTTGCAAACATAATCCTAAATTGTTTATTAATTATAAATGATTGTGCCTTTTAACATAGGAACATTTCAAATGACTGTGCCTTTTAACATAGAAACATTTTGGTTTATGAATATCATGTAGATATTATTAAACAATTATGATATTTGAACTATAAAGGATTAGCAAAGACGACATTGGGGATATGGCTGCAATTTTTAGTTAACCTTTAAAATGACACTTTTTCTTATACTTTCCCATGTTACTTTTCCTTTTACTTTGCCACAAAACATGGGATTGACCTATGGTCTAAATATTAATAATATTGGTGGTAAAAACTGAGATTTATTTCGAACAGAAAATAAAATGTACATTTAGCAGTTATCTTGTGAATGACACCTCCTTAATCCAGAACATTTACTAGATCATCTACTCAATTCTCCATTTTTAAATGATGGCTTTAAAAACATAATCAACTAGGTACATACACCCTATTGGTTCAGATGCTAAGCCAGCAGCTGGGGTGTAAACCATGTAAAGTTCAAGGTCCCAGGTTGAAGGCCCAGGGCTAGGGGAACACCAAAACAAGCAAAGAAATAAAAGTGTTTCCTTCTCCTCTTCTTCCTTCAAATGCTTCTCTTCTCCCTATCTTCCTCTCTTTAAAAAATAAAAATAGAATCGTTACCTAATTGATGGAATCTTCTGAGTCCACACAAAATAAGATACAGATTTCCTATGTACAATGATTAAGTAATTTTACATGATATAGCTCATTTCAAAATGTATAACTTCTTTCTGACATTGGTGAAAATAGTACTGAAATCCAAGGAAAACTCATACAACTGAAAGACTTTTTGGTGAATTTGAGGGTTTTTTTGGTCTGGGTTTTTTATGAATTTCATAGTCTTAATATCTTGAGGGGGGGGGGATCCACATTTGCTCCAATCACATTTTATGAAAGAACAAGCATACATATAAAATGTTCCTTTGGGGGATCATGAGTCCTTTATAAATTAAAACTCTAAATCAGATTCTCCTCAATGCCTCAACCCCTTTAAATGATTTGGGCTGCCTTCAGTGCCGTCACTACAGCAATATAAAGTTGCACTGACAGGAACCTCCTGTTAAAGCCAATGGAAATGTTTAAGTAAGACATGGGTTCTGGTCTTAACCGATCTTGAGCAAGTCCTTTCAATGCTTCTGGTCTCATTTTTCTGATTAAAGTGAACAGTCAAATTAAACAATCTCTACAATCTTGTTCCACTCCACCATTGTTCTCCCAGTTCCCCCGGCCCTATGACAACAAGACCAAGCTGTCAGGGACAGCTAATGGCACAATCTCATACTGGGCCTCCTCAGGAACATAGAGGAGTAGTCTGTGTATTAATCAGAAATGGTTGCATGACTGAGGCTCCGTGACATCTTTGAGTTACACTGATGGTCACCCTTATGGGTTTTTTACTTCCCAGGTTCTGTGCCATGGACCTACACACAGGTCTCATCAGTTAATCCTGCTGACAGTCCCATGGAACAGTGCCTGGCCCCACTGCACAGATGAGGAGTCAGAGACTTAGAACCATGAAATACTTCGCACAAGCCCCGCAAGTGTAGACTGGAAGTCAGGCTGCCCAGGGCCCACGCACTAGCTCCCAGCACTATGAGGAGAAGGTGCAGGAGGTGAGGGCACCTGGAAAACTGCTGTCCTAGCCCCACTCCTGGGCATGTCTTCAGAGTCACCCAGATTTAAGTATGCCACCAAGTCTCCACAGGAAGCATTCTTTGAATCCCTCCCAACTGCAGCCCCTTCCTTCTCCTAATAATAGATGCGAACGCCAACTGACCACTTGCCACTGAGCACCACTCTTTAAATAGTCTCACACCGTCCTCCCACAATGCTGAGGGAGAATCCCTCCATCTGACAGGGCAAGACACTGAGGGACAGGAAGTTACCCAGCTAAGAAGCGAAAGATAAAGGTAAATTCTGGTAACATTCTAAATTAGCATGTAGTGAAGATTTACAGCTTGCTGGGCCCTGTGCCAGCGCTTCAGCTAAATCACCACACTTAACCCTGCAAGGGCGCATCTGGGCCACTTTTCAGATAACAAGCCTGCACCGCCTCGGGCAAGTGGTGGAGGTCAAGCAAAGGCAGCCGAGCAGAGCGCTCTGCATCACACAGATCACGGGTTAGACACACTGCTGTATGCGCTCCACAAAGTACTTCATCTCACTTAGCCTTAGTTTCCCCATATGTGGAACAGGTATGCGACAGGGGTTAAATGTGGTAGCATGTGGACAGCATCTGAAAGGCCTCTGGCACAGGGTAAGAACCACATGACTGCCAAGGCAAAATAAAGTTTGATCTTGGCCTTTTAATACCAAAGCTGTGATACCATCCTGTGCCACGTTTTATCATCTGTAAAGCACAAGAAATAAGAGTACCTACCCCATACCTGAGGTGTATCTGAGCGATGGGGTAGATACGTATTATCTACTCATCTGACCACACAGAAAGGATGTTTTCGGATTATATTATCATCATTTTGATCCTTTTCCCAATTTAGACAAAAAAATATCCTTCTCTGCCTCCAGAGCAATCAGTCAGCTCTGCCTGAAACCCTCTTCTTCCTCAAAGGAGCTGAAGTGATGGTCAAGGTGGTCAGCAATCTGGATCCTCTGAGGGGCGGGAGTGACAAAGCTGGTCAGAGATTGCTTTCCTCCTCAGGACAACCCCCGTCCCAGGAGGGCAGCTCTGACGCTCAGGACCTGAGCAGGGGAGGCGCTCACTGCACCAGGCAAGGCAGGTCCTGAGTACGCCTTGTCTCGAAATGTTTGCTAAGGTGCTCAGTGCAGGGCCTACACACCCAGTGACTTGATGGCTCCCCAGCACTGAGATATAGCCCCAAGTACTGCTGGTTGATTGGCTGGCTGTGTGGTATAACCGGGCCTCTTGCGATTTAGCCCAGTGCCCAAGCAGTCCTGCTCCCCAAAGGTGGAGGTACAGGAGGGTCCACCTGGCCAGGACCTGGGTCTAAGGCCCACCTCCCCCATTTGCTGATTAGAGGAACTTAGGTAATTTACCTCTCTTCTTGTGCCTTGACATTCTCTGTGGGAATCATAGCCATCTCTATACTGAGGATTAGTTGAAGTCATCATGGAAGCACTTCACGAGTGTCTGGACATAGTAAGTGCTCAACAAATGCCAGCACAACTGACTGGCTAACTCGGCTGACTCAAAGTCGCTGCACAGCTAGATGGTGCGTCCTTAACTGAACACAGAACAGAAGGGAACGTCCTGGCTTTTATCAGTACAGGCTGGAGTCCAGCAGGGAGAGCTTCCCACACAGCTGTACCCTGTCCATCACTCTAGCAGAAATGTGTGCCAAATGTACCTACTCCCATGAATCATTCTGGCTGTTAGGAATCATTGACCAACATGACCTTCTCTTTCCTTCATGAGCCATGTAATAAGACTGTATCACCTGCCACTCACACATACATATACATACCCAAGAGAGACTTAATCCGGCCACAATTCTATCACAAAGGCTAGTCCTTGGCCATGAGGAAGAATACCTCTTCTTTTCCCCACTTATTCTATCAATAAACATTTTTGAGTGTCTCACTACCTAGACACAGGGCTAAGCGCTACAATTGTTAACAGTCAGAATCCTGCTTTAGATACAGAATGTATCATCCCAGAGGATGGAGGAGCATGGGCCTTGGAGTAGGGAGAAGTAAACAGGCAAACAAAGCCATGTGGCAGGTAAGCAGCCGTTGCAGGCAGGGCATAGGGATGGGTTTTCAAAAAGTAGGCATTACACCAAAATTCAGAGGCTCAACGAAGGTGTTCCCAAGAGAAAGTGGCATCTAAGCTGAAGTCTTAAGCAAAAGCATGTTAATAGTCACAATTATTCCATTATGTGGATGGAGAAACTGAGGCGAGAAGACCTCTATGATGATGTAAAAACTTGCGACTCTCAGGACTAAGCCACGGTCCTGCAGACTCGCATTCCTTACTTCCAACATCACACCATGTTCCCTCCCCCCAAAAGAGCTAAACATTTTAAGTTTATGAGTCTGACAACTTCAATGGCATTCCT
>RJWH01000936.1:469617-520430 GCA_004363575.1 Solenodon paradoxus
TTTCTGGCCAGCAACAGTAATGCAGCCCAGGACTTCGGTTTATATTTGAAGACTAACTTTACAACTGCAAAAAAGCTGTTGCCTGTGAAATTCGGGGGGGGGGGGGGGGGGGCATGTTAAGGGCAGAAGAAAGGAGTTTTCTGAGATTTCCTGCTTTGGGAAAGCTAGAACTTTCTTTCATTTTGTAAATCTGGGATTTTCTTTCACAGTTGTTTTTGGAGGGTTTTGTTTGTAGCAACAAAGAAAAATGTCATGTCCCAGCAGTAGTTACATAATAATAGAAATTCTCTAGCTTTTCAAAAATAAATGCTCTGTGAAAAAATGATGGCCAATTAATTCTGATCTGATAATGACTATTCAGCAAAAATGAAGAGGTTGGATCAACACATCAACTTTATACAAAAGAATCAACCCATAATCTATAAAATAGAATTTACGAGTAAGATTATAAGTAAGGTGTTTTGTATATTTCACATGTAGCCTCTTGGCTCCAATACTGTAGAAGTATTCACTGACCTAGTGACTTTATACACCATGGTAAAACCAGTTCGACCAAAATACTCAGTGATGTCCTTTGCCAAGCGTATGAAGGCTCTTACAACTAAATCTGGCTTACTTCCATTCTCATGATCATCATTTTTTTTCAGAGGAAAGGTGCAGGCAAGAAAGAAGGTGAGTAGAAGGGCAGGCAGGGAGAGAGAAGAGGAAGCAGCATTTTATTTGTATTTAGTTGTTCACATCTGTTCCTTTTCCCAGACCCAGTTCTCGAACCCAGGACTATGTGGCTTGGGCTCCTTCAGAGGCAACTGACCCAACCGCTACCCCACCAGAGCACACCAACAATCATGTCATTTGACAAACGAGACATCCTCTCACTCACCCCAAATCAGTCAGATTGAGTCTATTATATCAGTCCCCCTTTATAACAAAACATAAATTACTTTCACATGAAAGAAAGATGCTATACTGGTGTCATTACCACCAGTAAGCGGAGGTGTGCCAACATCGAGTCAATAAAGTTTATTTATAAAAGCAAGCAGTAACACAGTACTACTGTGAGGAATAAACAGAACCAAGAACTCTTGTTCCTAACTTTAGTGAATAACTCCTCCTCAACCAAAAGAAGTACCTGTGAAGTTCTAGAAATGTCATTGTGTCATCAAGGCAACACTTCACATTCTTTACTGAAAGAATTTCAGAAATGATGTAAAACCATAAGAATGGACACCTATCAACTCTTGTTCTCACTGACTGCATCACCCTCTGCCTACAAGCCTGAATGCAGGCCAACAGGATCCAGACCAAAGCACCTGTAAGTTCAGAGACAGCGCCAGGACAGAAAGCATGTTCACTCAGGGTGAGTATCTCTCTAGCAAGAACTCAGTTCACAAAGTTTGTTGTAATGTGACCCAAACACATCCAGTGTGTGCCTTCTGTAGTGGGCAGGCCATGTCCTCGGGGGCCAACAACCTTGAAACAAACTCAGAAGAGGTAGATGTCACCCTATTTCACAGTTAAGAAAAGTAAACTTTCATGGGATTCAAAGATGTTCCTGAGATACAAAGTCATGAGACTGACAAAGCAGCAAGAACCTGAACACTGGCCATTGGGCTCAAGAGCCCAGAGTCCTGTAAAATGAACTCGCTCCACACCTAGGGGTGCCCAGGAGCCTCCTGTGGCCAAGAGAGCTTGTTCAGTTCAAAAGACCTGTTAGTTCCAGCTCACAGCCTTTGGACAAAAGGTTATCCCAAAGGAAGTCATGGAAACTAGAGATAAGAGTAGGGTGGACAGTGTGGTGTAAACAAAGTCTCAACCTTTCTCTCTTGCCCACACCTGAACTAGGGGAAATTGTCATTATGTTTAAGTAGTTACTAATTTTATGGATTTCATGTAACATTCTTCTCTTTAATAAGTTTGGCTTCCACCAAATTTGACAGTTGCTCAAAAAAAGTTTAGTTGGTTATGTGCAGAGTGTTAAAGTAACTCCTTGATTCAAAACCATTTACCACTCAGCCAAAAATCACCAGGAACAAACTGCATACTGGTGATTAATCTTTGGGTGATGCTTCCCAGCACCAGCTGGACATGGACTCAGCCGGAGTTTTCAAACATGACCAACCCCCTGGACCACTCTGCAGACTGGGAACAGAGCCCTGGCTTGAGTTTTGCTTAAAAGGTCTTAGTGCTTCCGTTGTGCACCCCAGGTTAACAACCTCTGCCTTTCTGATTTGTCACAAGCCTGGGGACTCGTAGCAGCAGCAGCATTATCCAGGAATTGGCCGGAGATGCAGAATCCCAGGCTGCACCGAGACCTACTAAAACTCGGGGGGCCAGCCCAGCCAGCTGTGCTTCAGAAGCTCCCAGGTGATTCAGGCGCATGGCTCAAGTTTGAGAACCATTGGCCCGGAATATTTTGTTAGTCAAAGATCAAGCTAGTTAAACATACAAAACAGTTCCTAAGCCATTTTGCTTCCTAACATCAGCACAGATGAGCTACTTGAAAAACATTTTTCATTTGGGAAGAAAGGGGGGGGTGGGGGGCCCACAGTAAATCAATTCAAAGGAAGAGACATATGGTGGGCAGGGAGTTATTTAATGTCTTTTTTTCCTGAGTCTTTCCCCCATCTTCCATTGAGTTTTCTCCCCTTCTGTGTCCAGTGATCAAATGGTAGTCTTCAGAGCTCCAGCCTTCATGTAAATGCGTCCCCTTTCTCTTTAATTGCATGAGACACATGTGAGCGCAGAAATATGAGCTGCAGATTTACATGTATTAATCTTTGTGTGAGCAGCATTCTCCAGGCATCATGCAGGCCTCACATGACAGTCCTGGGTGCCACAGGCAGGCAGGAGTTGTTTACATTAGCAAATACGCTTCAGCTAAAACACATGCTGGCAGTTAGCGCTCTGGGCTCCTCACAGCCCTTCTGTGGGGAACAGCATTGTGCTGGAAGAATCTGAATCTGCAAAGTTCCTTTTTTGTATTTGGTTCCAAACAACCCTCTGAAGATCGAAGAATATTTTGGATCTGTTAGATTTTCAATTCTCTGTATAATACAAGGAGTTAATATGCTGAGACCAGAGAGAAAAGAAAGAACTTTGGGGTTCTACACACCAGGTTTTGCAAGCATATCTTAATATGAAGACTGTGGAGGGCAAGTGCACGGGGGGAATTTATCATTCAGAAGCCAACAAAGCAGCAAGCCCTGCTGGAGCAGTGGTTGGCTCAATCACCTCCCAAAGAGCATACACGACAATACCCCGGGTCTGAGTCCTCAGTCCGGGGGAAACAACTATTGTGAACAAATAAATATAAAATAAATGGTCCTTCCTCCTCTCTCTTCCTGCCTGCCCACTCACCTTCATTCCTGCCTCCACCTTTCATTTTTTAAAAAAAGCTAACAAAGTAGTTACGGGGTGGAAGTGGGGATACAAACAGTCCAGACAAGTGCAATGCTGAAGAACTGAGGCATGTCATTAAAGTGACATAGACTAAGGAAAAGCTAGTCATTTTCCAAAAGGCAAGACTCAAGTCTCAGCCAGTGGGGTCAACCTATCAGTACAAAAAACTACTTCTACATCGACTAGTAAATAGTTGATATTGAGTCCCCACAATGTCACGACCCCTCACTGCCCCATGGCCCTCATCCCCTCCCGCAGCTGTAGAGGTAATGCCAGCACAGAGGGAGTCCTCCTCCAGGGTCAGTGCCCAGGTCACAGAGCCTCTCAAGTGTTTCGAACATCAACTGTCTCTCTCTGGGCCTCAAAAATGACTCAAAAGGCATGAGGTCAATTTCAGGGGATCACAAATTACGAAGTATTTAATGGCATAGTTTCACACCTACCTATTTTCGTTCTGAAATGAAATACCCCAAAGATCTATACATTTGTGACATCAGGGGCAGCTTCCTGCAGACCAGGCCCTGTTCCTAGCAGGAGCTGGACCTGGGCACTGTTCAAGCAGTCACTGTGGTTGCTCAGGGTTGTATTGACTTTCTCCCACAGGGACTCCCAAGCAGAGAGTAATGGGGTCTCCAGTTGTGGCTATTTTTCCCACAGAGTAAGCCTTTACTTCAGTGGCTGGGAGGGACAGAATATATAAAATTCAGACTGAAGAGTTAGAATGTGAAAACTTGCCAGATTTCTTTTTTCCCGCCTTTCTGTCCAAGCATTGCTTTCTGTTGTGTTGGTAGGAAGAGTCTCCCAATGCAGGTTCCAATGGGCTGTCCATGAGTCGCACTGCACGTTCACCTTTCTGTCCAAGCATTGCTTTCTGTTGTGTTGGTAGGAAGAGTCTCCCAATGCAGGTTCCAATGGGCTGTCCATGAGTCGCACTGCACGTTCATGACCAGAAGCATCCTGCTCACTGACCACCCTCACCTGTCTCTCTCAAGTGTTTCAGGAGAATAGAGAGAGAAGGTGTGAGTACAGCACAGCCCTGCTGCAGAGACACAGGCTCAGCCAAATCACACAGCCTCTAAGTGTGCCCAGGTCCCACCTCCCAGACCTGCTCCTTCAGCTTGACTGATGTCTCATCCACACCCATCAGTCCTTGCCAGCTGTTTCCCTCTGCCAGCAGCCTTAGCTGGAGGCTTCAGCAGTTCCCTTACATCCTGGTCCACCCTTGACCCCGGTGTCCTGTGCCTCCATGTCTGTAAGCTCGGGAGAGGATCTCCCACCACCCAGCTCAGCTCCCTGGAACACACCCTGAACAGAGCCCCAGAGCCACTGTTTGCTTGGCAGGGAGGACAAAGGGTCAGGTTTTGCCTGCATTGTTGGGACTTTCTCTCAAGGGGAGTCACTGGACTCAGTGTCATCACTCCCCTCCAGCTGTCATTGCCCTTAGTCAGTTAACTACCTCTGGGTATCTGCTCCTTACAAGCTGCCTTCTCAGAGCTCTGGAATCTGTGTCTTACCAGGGCACAAATCATTAATGACTGGTGAGTCAGAATAAACATAAAAGAAAAAGGCATTGTAAGATCTATGCAGGCACACCCAGGTGGCTTACCAGTTAAGTCCACAGCCTCTGACTGATGGCAGTCCGCATACATCCCAAGGACCCAGATTTGCAACCCAGGATCCAGGGAACAACCAAGATAAACAATCAAATAAAACAAAGCGTTTCTTCCTCTTCTCTATTCCTGTCTGCCTGCCTACTCTCCTTCATTCCTGCATGCACCTTTCCTTTAAAATAAAATAAATCTATGCTGAAAGTAGGAAGAGTCAAATAAATGTAAGCATCTATAGTTTTCAGCATGGAAAAAGTTCACTTTCTATTCCTTTCCCTCCTGTAGCTGCTAAGAGATAATACCTACTGAAAGTCAGGTATGTGCTCTCTGGATAGTTTCATTCCTTTTTTAAGTTATCCACTTTTTAAAGAAATTCTAGAAAATTAGATTAATCTAGTGCCCAAGACTTTGTTTTAGCCTTGAGTCCTCTCATCCAAATTCTGATGAGGTTTACTATGTAAAGAGGATTAACTTTAACATTTAATTTAAGCACTCCAAGGATTATATTATCCATAAATGTCAGTAAATAAGTATTATCTTTATCATTCAGTATACAAAATGTAACACTTGTAATGCACTTGTTTCTCAATAATAGTTGGCAGGTTTGGTGTGGAGTGGGGCTTTTTAAGAAACTGATGTGTGACCAGTAATATAGGTCACAGATCCATCAGGCACGCAAATTCTTTTTGTTCCTCCCACTTTCTCTAGGTCTCTGTGAGTCCTGGTGTTTTAGTTAATCAGTCCTTATTCACAGCAACAACTTGAACACATTTTGAACGAAGAGCAGCAGCATTCAATCTCAAAAAACCTTGCTTATCAATTTGTTCTTTACCACAAACATTTTCTTTTGCTTCCTCCTAGATTTAAGATCGCATTCCCTGTCACTGTTACTCCGCTAACAGACTAAGAGTTCTAAAGTTCTCAAAATTGGTGTTCCTGCGAAATTAACACTAAAATTCATCACTTTGACCACTATCCTAAACCTCACCTCGACTGAAATTACAGGGCTGAGGAAGAAAGTTTTCCATTTCCAGCATCCTAACAGTCTTAGGTTCTTTGTCAGTGACTTCATTATGCAGTTACAGTGCAGTATCAACGTCAGGGTTTGGCTTCCCTTATGAAAAGGCTTGCAGGCCCTCCAATGACCTACTTATGTAGAAAGAGGTCTACAAAATAAGTGAACGGGTTAAAGATGCTGCAAGGCAAAGAACGGGGAATATCTAAGAGAAAAAGAAGAGAGAGAAATAACCGGGGTTCGTTGGCTCCAAGATTCCAAAGCAAGTATTCACTTTTGGAAATAAAAAAGCCTAAAGTGCTGCTTCCTCATGAATTGTCTTTAAAACAAACAGATTTCAATCTGTGGCACCACCGTCTATTAATACAAGAGCTGCCATTAATTAAAGCATGTGTCAGCCTCCTCTTAGGCGTCTCTTTGAGCATCACCTGCCTCTGTGACCTTGGTCGCTTACTGCGCCAGCAGCTGTCACCGTGGCAGCCACCCCTCTCTTCGGAGGCCGCTCCCTGCCACCTGGGCGCAGGTGTCCGCACGCCGCCCAGGGCTCCTCTGCTCCCCAGCCCCCCACACCTCTCTGTCCTCCCGCCTGCCCAGCTCCCCCAGCAGCCACCGCGGGGCCGGCGCTCACCCGGGCAGGAGGCCGGGCCCAGGGGGCACGAGGGCACGAGGACACGGCCGGCCGGCAGGCAAGTCCGGGGTGCGGCTCTCCCGAGGCAGGTGCGCAGGGACCAAAGAGGAAGGGCCTCGCGCGGGAAAGCAGACGCCTGTCGCCTACACGGCCGCCACCCTGCGCAGTCCCAGCCCCGACAGAAGGCCTCCTCACACCCGACGCCACCCGCGGAGGCTCACCGTCACGCGGCCGCCAGGAAGAGGCCGCCGCCCAACCAAGAAGCTACCGCTGCTCTCGTGCGGCGGAGGCTTCCAGAACAGCTGGCTGAAAACCGGCTGCCACAAAGGCCACGCGGTCGCGAGCGCTGCTTTTCGGTTTCTGTTGTAAAGGCGGGCTCTTCTTGGCGTCCGCGCACGCGCGGCGGTGGGCTGCGCAGGCGTGCGCGGCACGCGCGGCGGTGGGCTGCGCAGGCGTGCGCGGCACGCGCGGCGGTCCGCACGCAGGGGCAGAGGCAGCCTCTCCAGCCGCACCTGCTTGCTTGGTTCTGCTTTGTATGTGGCAATACGGTGTTTTTAAATGAAGGCATGTACATTGGCGTGTAAAGACAGTGCGCTTGCATTCTGCTGCGATGTTATGTTTCACGTTATGCTGTTCTGTTTGTCATGTTATGTGTCTTCCAGGAGGTAACCGCAGCTTCTATGTATTAGGAAGCCAGAAATCCGTGACTCCCTTTATGGCGATTTTGCTTCATTGCAGTGTCGGGAACCGAGCCCACAGATTCTCCAAGGTGTGCCTGTACTAACGTAGATCTTATAAAAGCAAAGTGACTCAAAGTGAACTTTCCACCGGCAGGGTACCTGTCCTCACCGTGAATCGAGCAGCTCAGAAGGACGGAGCAGCTGTTGCCCAAGAGTTCTCCTATGGACGGCCACATGCCTTTTCAGCCCCGCAGTGTCACATCAGCCAGACCCAAAATGGCCCTATGGTGGAGTCCAGGGAGAGAGAAACTGCACCATTACGTGCAAAATGCACAGTGAGGGACAGGTGAAGAAAGTGGGCCTGTGGGCCAGTCTACTGGGCTGGCTGACTAAAAGCAACCTCTGGTGAACAGATGAAGAAATAACCATGTTATGAGTCAAAGGAACTTTCTCAGTGTTACAGTTAGGACTCTACCAGGATGTGAACACAAGTCAAGGCTATCAGACTGAAAAGTTCGTTCACTCAGAAATTCAAAGTAGACTTCCCTCCAAGTACCAGAGAGCATGCACAGCATTGAAATGCTAGTGCAAATGACAAGCGTCATTCTGCCCTCCAAGAGGTGACAGGATAGCAGCCAGACATGCAGACATACAAATACAGTGCAATTAGATAACTGCTAATGGAAGTGCGGGTAAGCTTTGCTGGGAGCATGGGAGACGGGGCACCCACAGCAGAGCTCTGGGGAGTCGGAATTGTCCTCATTTCCCAGCACAGTAGTGCGCTTCCTGCATATCCATGGTGCTTATTTCTCAAAAACATGTACAGGTAAAGTTGGAGAATCCCTGACAAGACGTTTTCTATTTTTTCTTTTTAAGGAAAGGCACTGGCAGGAATGTAGGCGAGTAGGCAAACAGGAAGACAGAGGAGGAAGAAGTACCGTACTTTTTTTTATTTAGTTGTTCACATTGGTTGTTCCCTCTTGGACCCAGGTCTTGAACCCCAGACCTTAGGATGTATGAGACTGCTCCCAGGGTGTGCTAGACCGCTAGGCCACCAGGGTGCGCCCCAAAGACATCTCCTATTTCATCACGCAAAACAGACTTCAGTTACCTATGTCAAGATAACTTAGAAAATATTATGATTTATATTTCTTCTTTCAATCACTGCTCTCTTTGTTCTTAATGCTTAGATTGAAACTGTTAATAACAATAAAATGAAAGATGATATCAGAGAAAAATGAGACTATGTCCTATTATTAGTTACCACCTATCCCCTGCACTAGTGGTTTTCCATCCTGGCTGCATAGCAGAATCAGAATTTCTAAAAGTACTGGTGCTCAGGCCACCTGTCAGACCAAATAAATCAGAACTTCTGGAACAGTGTCTGTGCACTATCATTTTATAGAAGAGTTTAGGTGATTTTGATAACCAGTCAGGATTGGAAAAAAATGTTCATAGATCCTCAACCTAGAGTGATAACCTACATAGCTTCATTTATTTCCTTAGTCTAAAATTCCTATTTTAGACTATTTTACCTATGAATGTATATCCATCAACCCCACTAAAAATGTTTTCATTCATTCATTCAACAAGCATCTGCCGAGACCATGGGTGCCAAGAGCTATGCTAGGTGAGCATGAAGTAAGGGTCACCCAGAGAGAGCCAGGGGCCCTTCCTTTAGAGAGACTGTGATAAAAAGCAAACATTAAATAAGTAAACAGATTATTTAACACCCAAATCAAGATTTCACTCCTATGTGGTATAGAGAGAAACCAAAATACACAAATGAACCAACTCAAACAAAAATAGACTTTTAGTCAATGAAACCAAATTAGTGGTTACCAAACGGGACGGGGTGGGGGGCCAGGTAAATCTGGTAAAAGGGGTCAATTATAAGAGGAGGCACAGACTGACCGGGTGGTGGTGACCTTAATACAGTCTGTGGATGTGTACATACAGTGATGCACATCTTGCACCAAGATAGTTTTAATGTAATGTTCCTCCAGTACACTTCTCACTGAAAAATAAATGCAAAAGAAAAAAATGTCAAAATAGTATGAATTATGGAAAGTGCCGTGAAATAGAAAGCTGTGTGAGGAAGGCACCACATAGAAACTGGGACAGGAAGGATAAAAGAGGAGCTTAGCAGAGAAGAGGCGGCAGGAGTTTTCCAGGTGGGGGACCTGCAGGGACAGAGTCCGACAGGTTTGGGGACCAAGGCTGGGACAATGTGGGGTAGGAGGGAGCAGCAAGGCATAGGCGGGGGCTTCAGCATGAGGACCTTATGGTCGTGTCAAAAAATATGTATCCTATTCTAAGGACAGTCGGAAGCCTTCTAAGTATTAGAAGTGGGGAGAGGAGGAGAGGGCAAGAATGGTGAGATCAGGACTCCTTGGGCAAGGGCATGAGGCCCTCCTGACACCAGAGGAGAACTTGGGAGAGCAGAATGCTCACAGGCTTATTAGTCTCCAGTTGGTAGGATGATTTAATAAAATGATAATGGAGTCATGCCCTGGTGGCCTAGTGGTGTGAACCAGGTGCAGTCCACATACAAGCCAAGGTCCCCGGTTCATGATGCAGGGCCAGGGAAACAGCCACGATGAACAACCAAATAGAGTGCTGCTGCTTCTCTCTCTTCCTGCCTGCCTGTCCTTAAAGATGATTATAAAAATAAAGTCATGTTTATAAAGCACACACACGCGAAGCACTGTCATCTCAGGAAAGGCCATCCATACGAGCTGTGCACAATTCGACATACTCGCATCTACTCAGCCCTACTGTTTCTTTGAATGACTGCTTCTTCATACAGTGTTTGCCACTCTGCAGATTTCATCAGTGGTGTTGGTAATCATTTTCTCTGACTGCCAAACCCAACTGCTGTTTTGGTTTCGGTTTTTGTTTTTTTTTTTGTCACTACAGAACCTTCCTTCTGAAAGGAGGTGCTTCATCTGTTTACCCAGGAAAGGCGGTGTCATATTCAGCAAAAGCTGCTCTTTCAATTTTCATTGAGGAACATTAGCCAGTTGATGAATCTTCAAAGAGAAACATAGACCTACCTATAAGTACAATGGATTTCTGATGCGCTAATAAGATTGGAACTATGAGGAATTCCAGCAGCATAAATATACTCCAGGAGAAAATAGCCTTTTCTGGGTGACAGATTCATGGTTTTAATGCCATCTTCCAATCCTGGCATAAACATAGAACCGAAGAAGAAATCATCAGATCTGTATTTAAATTAGCATTTATTGATCTAGAGAAACATCCTATTTGTTCATTTAAAATGTGTTTTCCTTTGTATTTGTTTCCCAGGGCTGTCATAACACACTGTAAACTTGGCAGCAGAAAACAACAGGAATGTACTCCCTCACAGAGTTGGCAGCCTCTAGGGGAGAGCCCTCCCGTGCCTCTTTCAGCACTGGGGCTCCTGGCTGTCCTTGTCCTGTCCTGCATCCTTCCAGTCTCTGCCTGTCTTCCCTCCTTCCCTAAGTCTCTGTGTCTTAAGGCTCTGTCTCCTTTCTAAAGACATCACTGGATTTAGGGCCCATCCAAACTCCAAAATGATCTCATCTCAAGATCTTTAGCTTAATTATATCTCCAAAGACCCTATTTTTTAAATAAGATCATATTCACAGGTACTAGAGACATCAGTGTATCTTTTTGGAGAGCACACTTTGACCCACTATACCCTCTTAAGCTTTATGGTTGATATTATGATTGGCTGCAAATGAGAGATATCAAAAAAAAGGTGTCTTAAATAAGGAAAAGTTTATATTCAAGTATAATACAGAGACAATGTTAATGTAACTCCCCACATTGTCAATGACCCAAACAGATTCTGTCTTTGGAAGAGGATGACCTTTATCCCTAAGTTTACCTCGTGAACCAAGATAATGGCCCTATCTCCAGCCATCACATCTGCATCCCAGCCACTCTCCCTTTAACATTTCCCAGAAATCTTTCTATCACCATCTATAGCCTATTGCCCAGAATTTTATCATGTGGCAAACCTCACTGCAAGGGAAGTTGAGAATTAAAGTTTTTATTCTGGGCAGCCACTTGCCCAGCTGAAATATAAGAGCTATATTACTGAAGCAGTGGGAAACAATATTGAAGGCCACCTAAACATTGCTGTCCCAATAGCGAAGTAGTCTCCTGGGATTGGTTGAAGAACCGAGCATCCCGAATCGCTGTGTTCTATAAAGTCTCAACCCTGGATGGAAGGTGAATGTAGTCTCTCCAGTCACCACACTTCCACAATGATGTGAAAGTTTATTTTTTGTTTATTCATTTCTTAGAACTATGTGTTTATTTGGAGACCACAGAATAATGTCTCTCCCAGGACAGCTGTCTAAGAGGTATTATGTTCATTGATTATTATGACAGTCTTCACCATTCTTTAATTGTTAATCTGTTGTGGAGGTAATATCCCACTATATCCTATTGGGGTTCCTATCATCAGTAACATAGATGAAAAGAGCATCATGTCAGTAAAAGGAATTGTATCCAGAAGACGGAAACAAGTACAGTTGGGGAAAAACAAATGAAAACAGAAGCAGCGGCAGCTTCCATTACATTAGGAAATGGATGATCCACGTCACCTCCAACTGTGACGAGAACAACTACTCAACAACAAACTCAAGGCCAGAACAGGTGATATTAAGAGGCTCCGAATCAGCCCATGGAAGAAGGAAATGCTTCTGGAAGTCCTGTCATGGTGGCTGGGTATTCAGCATCAGTCATAGATCGACGCTGACGAGGGAAGTTAACATAATCTAAATGGGGTAGGAGGATACTCAGCTCTAGGAAATAGATTGTAGAGAAATGACAGCAGGAAATAAGCCACCTAGAGAAGTGTCTTCACCTAATTCCCTACTGGAGACCATGAAACTAAGACAAAGAAATCCAACACTGAAAAAGATGTGGGCAGTAGGATGATGATCAGATGGTGTTAGCAAGGATAGCATCAGAAAACCTTTGTGAGACACTGCCAACCGCACCCATATTGCACTGTGCTCTTGGAATTCTGCCCAGAGGAGCAAGCAAGTAGAGGATATTTGCCAAATACTAAGTGGGGGAAATGTATCTTAATACCTTGATAAATGAAATTCCAGCACAACCTGCTGGTGACAGCCATCGACCAAGAGTGAGGACAAGTGATAAGAATTGACCACTACCAGCTAAAATACTTGTAGATTTGTTCTTAAAGTACCATGTTAATTTCTTGATTGACCCACCTCTGAGGGCTCAAGTGTAAATCCTAAAAATATCAGGTGGTTTTTGTGATAAAACCCACAGCAAACTCACTTTAGATCTTCATTTTTTCTGCTCCCAGCTCATAGATCTTCAGTCCTTATCAACAAAACCATTCTCTGTTGCACCCTTGAGTCTAATTAGACAATCCTTTCACTCTGAATCACTATTAAAACAAGCAGGTCCAAATCTCCCATTGCTTAGACCTGTGAAGGGAAGTTCTCTGACTCCAGGCACTAGTGCCTGGGCAAGAATCTGTTTCCAAAATGGTAGACAATGAAAGTTTTTTTTTTTCAGTGTCATAATTTGGAAGGCAGATTGATAGTCCCCAAGATACTCAAAAAACAAAGTAGCTGATGTATCAATTTCAAGTATTACCAAACGTGGTCGAAATGGTGGTGTGATGAAAGATAGAAAACTTTCATCTATTATTGGATCAGACAGCTGTCATCTGACCAACTATGCCTCAGATGATTTTTTTAATGTCCCAGAGTATCCTTTTTCTTTTATGTCTCTAATAAGGGGAGCAAAATCCCCTACAAGCACCACAGAGCTCATGTAAAGATCAAAGAAGGAGACCGATCTGCACACATTTTGTGCAGCGCGAAGTCATGATGCAGACACACAATGTTAGTGTTTCTGTGAGCGCCAACTCGCCCCTCCAGGAGTATTTCACTTTCTCTAGCCCACCACAAGACCAGGTTAATTGCCAGAACACCGAGAGGGTTTTGTTTTACTTTTGTGATTATGTCGTTCATACACCCATTTCATCTTTTAGATCTTTATCTTGATTCTTCAATTGTTTGCTGAATTTTCAATTTGCTTGCTCAGGAATAAAAATCTTCTGTTTATGATCCCTCCACTGTTCACTTTCTCTCTGATAGCGTGGCAGTGCTGGTGCATCCTTAGAGGTTTCTCTTGGGGAGCACATGGGCATGAGTGACTGTGGATGCTCTTTCAATATGGATTAACTGAGAAAGTTTTAGAAAGATAAGAGGTAAGTTAGTTCAGTGGTGAATGGGAGATATAGGGGAACGGAAATCCTTGGCCTGCAAATGCTGGGAAGCTTTCCAAGCACCTACTTAGACAGATATTTTCTCCTCAAATAAGACTCATCCACTCTGGCTTAAGTTTTTCTTGACAATAATAATCATGTTGTTCTTGGGAGACCCCAGTGTAAGCCCTGAACCAATCAGGTGTGAGAACAAGAAACAGCTAATGAACAAAATTCCCCATTGCATTACAGACTAGGTTAGAGGACTCAGCTTACTGTGACAACCACAATGGGCTAGTCCACTCCCAGCCCTCAGCCTGGTCCTCAGGACAGCCTGCCTGAGGGAAAGTCGGAGGCCAAAAGACAATGACACTTAAGTCACTGTCTCCACTTCCAGGAGTGGAGAATGAGAAAGATACCAAGTCTCCTCATACTCAGGTCCTTTCATGCAAGCGTCCACCACCATCAAGGAAGTTGGAATAATGGCGGCCACTAGGCCAACCATGAGGAACAAAGAGTGGATCACAAGGTTAGAAGGAGGCAAAGATAACCTCTCCTGGCATTTCTTGTACCTCAAGATTATTGGTAAAATTAAAGAACTTGTTGAGTATGACCTTTAAATATTTTACTAACCAGCATATGAAAGGACATGGCTTATTTTATTTTTGGTTTATTTAGGTCATTTTTAGTTTGACATCCCATTCACATTAAACTTTTGAAAGCAATAAAAATACAGACACTTGATTAGAAATGCTAACTAATTTGCATGAGCTCCCAGAGCTGTCAATCAGATAGCTGCTTACCTATATATTTATCTCTTCCCTATTTCAAGAATGACTGTGGGGCCATACAATCAGATACACAGTGATCATCAAGTAGGAGTCTCACCCAAGTTATTATATGTATACTTGAAAGAAGATAAAACTCTTTTACTTTTGAAATATTCAAGTTTTTTTCACTAATGTGGCTTTTCATTTCCCTACCTGGAGTTTTTTTTGTTTTGGTAATATATACTTCTGTATCTGCTTAACAAGCTCTAGGCAAAACAATCAGAAGTTTTCCTAATGACAGAGTAAAACAAATCTGATGTCTAGGTCCTCTTCATATGAATGAATTATAAAAGGAAGTAGCAAAAGATACTAAACATAATCCATGACAGTGGTCATTCAGAAACATATTCAAGAAGAAATAAAAATTTTCATAAATGCTAAATTTGCTCTAATTGTAATACAGCTTCAAGACTATAGAATGATTAGCCAGTCCTTATGGCATAAAGTATTAGAATGATGAAAAGAGATTATTTTTACCTTCCAAGACCAAAAATATCTAGTGCCTAAATAGTTGAATACATGATAGGACATCTAAAGATATTTCAATTTATCATTTTATACTACTCAGACCATGTCATTCATTTTTTTAATTGGTCTGAGACAAGGAGGTTTTCATTAACTCTCACCAGCATTATTCTAAAGAAGAGTCAGCTCAGATAATGCCATATATTCTTTTAATTACATGCAACTGTGCCAAGGTGTTCTTGGGGAGGAAAAATAAAAAGCTCCCTCATAACCCTTCCTAAGAATCTTACCACGGGGACTTTACTCTTACCTAAATTAAGAGTCAATCCTTTATTAAATATAGTCTAACTAGCTTTTATTATTATAGGGAAATCACCTCTATGAATGAAGAGATTAGAAAGAGAAGAGGCAGGGAGAGTCTGAATTGGATTGCTTGTTCTTTCTGAATTCATCAACACTTCTGAGAACATTTTGTAAAAATACAAAGCGTCATTCTTACATGGTAAGCATTAAGCTATACAGGATGAAGCATGCGGTGAAACTTTGTACCTTAAACAAGGACTGCATGAGCTCACAAGGGAATGAGACAGCTTTGATAAATTCGAAATGTTTTGAAGAATTCATATTTGAGTTTTCTAAATGAGTCGGAGGTTTTTCCCATTTTGATTGTTATTTATCTTATTCTCTATTTGTTTTTGTTGTCAAAATTATAAGCAGATAGGACTTACAGGAAATGTTGATATATAATGTATGTATATATGTGCATAAATATTTATACAGCACTTATACAGGGTGGCCTATTTAAAATCATAATGCTTTACATAGACCTCCTGTTGGGAATATTTAAACATATATTCATTTCTTTATACATAGAATACAGAGTATAGACAGAGAGAATATATTCATTTATAATAGACTCAATTATATGAGTCTGTTAAACTGTTTTTAATTTAAAAGGACTAAAATTAAATGAAAGAAACTGTCATAAAGTTTAATCATTTTACTTCTAAGTAGGATCTAGAGATCTGGTTTATTTTTCTTAAATGTTTCATGACAACATATTTCTGTTATTGTGTGAGTATGAACTCAAATATTTTTTTCAATTTGGTAGGAGTAAAAGTTCCAAAAAAATAACCCATTATTCACCTGTGTACTGTTGGTACAAATGTAAATTGGTGCAGCCAATATGGAAAACAGTATGAAAATTAAAAACAGAATTACTCTATGAGCCAACAATTCCACTCTGGTATTATCTGAAGAAAATGAAAACCAATTTGAAAACATGTATGTACCCCATGTTCACTGTGTATTATTAACAATAACCAAGATGTGGAAACAACCTAAGTGTCCATCAATGGATGAATGATAAAGAAGTGATAGCATACAGAGACCCAAGGGAATTCCATTAAGCCATTTTAAAAAAGGAAGGCCATCTTGCCATTTTGGGCAACATGGCTAGACCTTGAGGTCATTATGCTACATAAAATAAGTCAGAAAGAGAAAGACAAATATCATACGATCTCATTTACAGGTGGAATCTGAAAAGCCAACAAAAAATAAAACAAGTTTCACAGATACAGAAAGCAGACTGGTGGCTGCCAGAGTTCAGGATAGAGGTAAAACGAGTTAAGGGGGTTAAAGGTATTTCCTTCCAGTTATAAAATAAGTAAGTCAGAGAGTTGAAGATGTACAGAGAATGAAAGTCCTCAGCACAAGAAAACAATCTATGTGGGGCTGCAGGTTAGTTTCACTAGACTTATGTGGTGACCACTGCGAGAAAATGACAAACACAAACTCGCCATGCTGTCGTTGGAAGCGCATGCAACGCATATGTCATTAAACCTCAATTAGGAAAGGTATCCATTCTTCCAATAATAATGAATAGCACCATCAAAGACTTCTAAGACAGTGAGAGAGTTTTTCCATCAACGGTCGTCTTTATCAACTAATCTAACACAAGGGAAGAACGTGTGGCTGTGGGTCACAGTCTCCAGGAGCACCAGTTGTTTGGAAGGTCTGGATTTACATCAATTTCAGACTTCAGTTGTCAGATACCTACTTATAACCTGAAGCAGAACATCAGACATCAGGAATCCGTTAAAATTCATGAAGTTTATCCCCACCAGTGACTCATCCTATTTTAGAGATAATTAATTTTTCTAAGTTCATGAAGAAACAGTGATTTCTGTTGTTTTTGCCCTACTTTCAAACTCAATCTATGATGTCCTTATCTTTTACTATCCGCAGGCCATCCCAGGCTGGCCTGGACCATACCCCGATAATAAACAGAACACAGAGGCAGGTGGGACCTGGCAGGAAGGACCCTGTACACAGGTAACAGAAGGGACCTGAGGGTTTCCCAGGGTTTCTACCCCGGTGTTTTAGCTCAGCTCCCTGTCTGGGCAGACTCTTCCATCCACATGGGCTGTTGGGCCACCAAAGTTGGAACATCCAGGATGTATCCTTGTTGGGTTCCCCAGAAGATTTGGGGGATTTGGGAGTTTGGTTCAGGAGCAAGGACAGTTTCGAACATCTTCAGAAGCGGGCTAACTCAGAAAAGGGTAAGCCAGCAAGGATCCAGGCTATTTACAGCCGGTGCGGGTAGCTACCGCGGATTCTCAGGAGGGCAGTGCTGAGAGTCTGCAGGTAAAGAGTCTGTTCATTAAGATGTGAATACACACATTAGTCAAAACAAGGAGGATCCTTATCAGAAGAGACTGCAAAGAGTGCCTGGGACCTGCCTCTGCAGCCACAAGGAAACACTGAAACAAAGGCCAAGGGAGAATTCCGCAGAAATGCCTCACACACAGAGCTCCTAGCACAGAGTGGCGTCACCCAGGCCTTTTGAGGGGGATCTTGTCCTATCAATCCTCTCTTGAGGAACTCTCATGAATCTCCTGACCCAAGGAAGATTTGGGTCTGCAGGTGTGGGGCAAAGGGAGAGAGGCCTGCACCCTAGTCCCATCCCTCATCCTGCCTTCCCACAGACCCTGGGGCCCTGTGAGATCAGGACCAACTCTCTGGGTTACGACACTTCAGAGAAAGAGCCCGTGGAAGGACCTGGACATAATGTACTCCCCAGTGTTCCCAACTTCCAAAAAGTAGGTATAAAGGAAAAAAATAAGATAGTATCTCAACTAAATATCTCCTTACGAAACAAAAGATTGTTTTATAAAAATAAAAAAGTTAGGGAAGTGAGACATCAACTTCATGTATAATTAGAAGTAAAAGTTTAACTTAAAATGTTTTTAAAATTTAAATTCAGTCTGGGAAACAAAAGACTCAAGGAACAGTCTCCTGAAGTCAAGTAGCAAACTGCGCTGCTCTCATGTCCTCTCATCTCCCCCCATGGGTGCCCCTGCCCCTACCACAGGAGTTGAACCATCTCTCTTTTCTTTCCTTTTTCTGTGATCATTTGCATATAATTAAAAGATTCAGTTAGTCTTTCTTTTTTAACTCAGTTTATGTCCATTAAAGATCGAGAAATATTATTTCCATCATCCATAATTCAGCTTAACAAATTACCACAAAAGGAATCTGCCAAATTAACTGAATCATCATGTTGAAACACAATCCTAGACCCTGCCTCTGCTTTTTTCTTATTTTAGTTCTTCCCTGTCCTTTCTTGATTGTTTTCCTCTCCATTCAACACATTCTTGTGGATTTGGAGAGAGTGGGAGATGAAGAAAGGGTACATGATTTGTGTACCCTTTCTAAAGTATAAGAAAACAATGAATAACTATTTCAAGATGAAAGGCATTATTTTCATTGTATGGACTTTTGTAGACCCTACTTGACTTTGGTAGATCGAAAATTCAGCAGAATGAGATTAGTGCTCTTGGGGAAGAGGGGTGAGTTGTTGATGGGGACAAAAAAAAAAAAATCAAGAGTTGGGAGAGTGCAGTTTCAACCCCAACAATTTGCAGCTGCCCTCTCGTGGGAGCAGATGACGGCACCTCTGAGAGGAAAGAGGAGCTGGCCTAAGCAAGGAGGTGGGGAACAAGTCTCAGAAGAAAATGAGTAAGAATCCTACTGCTTTTGATGTATAAATGACCTTCAAGAAAAAGAACTTCTCGGAAATTTTTGGACTATGATATGAGAAAGTCTGAAAGAATTAAGAACATGCAGACTAGGATGACAGTGCATGGAAAAGCACACTTTGTTCCAGGAACACACCACTGTTTTCCTTCAGGAAGTTCAAACACTTGGAGTGAACCAGTGACAGCAGCTTCTGGCTCACTGCGGAAACCGTCGAAATACACCTTTGAGAAAGATGCACCTCCACACAGAAAGGCAGGTGTTAGAACCCCGAGAGTGAGATGAACAGAATTAGCCAAGCCCCTCCCAGGGGACAGCGTAAAGCGCACCTCCGTGGACACGGTTCTCCTCCTGACAGAAAGGGCGGTGTGTGTCCACTTTCCAGGTAAGAGCCAGATCGCGGCACCTGGCAGTGGAAGCGCTGAGTCACGTGTGGTGTCTGAAAACTAAGGCAGCCGTCTCAGTCTGCTCAAGCAGCACTCATGGGAAGGGTGGCATTTCATCAACATTGCTTAACTGATGCTATATTAGAAAATTAGCAAGAAGATAAATTGATGGATTAAAAGATAAACTGTTTGCAGGCAGACAAACAGAAGGACAGATAGAGTTACAATCAAATATGTACTTTACTCAGATAGAAGAACCATAACTAGCTCCCAAGAAGTGACTTCTCTACCAGGAAAGAACTGAACAGAGTTTTGACTTTGTTTTTAATTTAGTTCTTCCAGCGTCACGCTGCATAACTGGAGATAACTCTCTAAAAGTCTCTAGGACACACATTTTCATCTGTTAAATGAGGCCAAAAATACTGTCGCGTAGTTTTTGAGAGTAAAAGTCATGAAATATTTGGAGGACTCTGGGAGAAATGCCCTCCATTCACTGGACCTCTTTGACATGCCATCACTTTCTTCCGTAACTGGGGTTCAGTCAGTAAACAGATACATTGTGTGTATGTGGAACTGTGAAACGTCAGAAAGCATTACCAAGGGACCCTGGAGGACTCTGATAAAAGGGGTAGTTGCCTACCTTCTGGAAATAAATGTAAACATAGGCTGTGGTTGAGGGATCACTTTGTAGGCCTTCCCAGTCATTACTTTTCATGGATTCTAATTTCTCTTTTCCATTTAGAAAAATACTGCCAGCCCTGGTGGCTCAGGTGTTAAGCCCCTGCCTGGGGAATAGTCCAGATATAGCCCAAGCACCAAGTTCACAGATGGGACCAACGGGGAGGAACTAAATAAAGAGCTTCTTCCTCTTCTTTCTTCCTGACTGCCTGCTTCCTTCCTCTTGGGGGGAACAAAAGGTGTGCCGTGGTGAAGTAGTGGTTTGGTCCTCTGGTCCTGCCTAGCACCATCCACATACATCCCATGGACTTGGGTTCATGCTCCAGGGCCAGGGAAACAACCAAGATAAACAACTAAAATAAAAGAAATAAAGCACTTCTTCCTTCTCTCCCTCCCTGCCTTCCTCTACTCACCTTCATTCCTGCCTGTACCTTCCCTTTTAAAAAAAGGAGGGAAGGAAGAAAAGGAAGAGAAGGAAGGGAAGGAAGGGAAGAAAGGAAGGAAAATAAAGACCCATGGGATAGAGATGGAAAACATGACCGACACTGTGTACTCTCACACTTTACAGGGACCAGAGCATTTGAAGGACAGAAATAGCACTGGTTGAGATCCCCCATGAAATGAACTCACCTACCATTTCACCTTGACTGAACCCTCCCCCTCAGATTTCCTTATTCTACATACAGTACAAAGAAATAAGAGAATTGTCAGAGAAGGAAACGGGGTCTAGTCATTCATTTCCTTTTCCATGCTTCATAAAACTGAGAAGTCATACCTACATTTATATTTATGTATCTCTTCTGGAAAAGACCAGGATGGAGCCAATCTTGGGTCATTTTTGATAATGGGACCATTGGAATTGGGAATAACCTTTGGGACTAGTAACCCACCCATTGTGACAAAAAAGATCCTGTAAAAGACTCCCTGGAGAACATTCTTCCACCACTAACAAGGATGGTCAGGACTGCTCCCCACAGGCTGTATCCTTGGGACCATTATCTCTTCCCTCCACCCAAGTTTCCTCCTCCAGCACAGGAAACCACCTCACCAAGAATCGACTGTAGTAGCAGAGGTTTAGGGTACAGCCTAGACAGAGGTGAGGAGAGTTAACATCTCACTCCTGCCCTGAGCATGGCATAGTATAACACGATAACCAGAATCCTAACAGGTTTTTCTAGATTTCACTCCCTACTCAACTTGCATGTTCTTACAACAGAGATGCTCATTACTCAGTCCTTACTTGCATTTCTGGTTCTAGGGTCAACCTACTCAAACCTTAATCTAGAAATTATATTCTCCCTTGGAATATTTGGGAACGAGTGCTTGAAAACTTGATTCCTAAGATCTTACATTAGGCTTCAGCCAACTTGACAATCAATCTGAGTATTCATTTTCCTTCTGCTCAACTTATGCCTGAACTTACCTTCCTCTTTCCGGGAGGTCCTGCCCAGGACAAATACTACAAGCTGGTGCTTCTGTTTTCCTTAATTCAGCCTCTCTAACACTTAAAACACTCTGACTTTGAACATATATACACTCCAGTGTAATATATCTGCTTTCCTCATCTCTGTATTTTCCTTTTTTTTTTTTTGAAATATTATTCCACATGGAAGTTCTGTATTTCTATATTTCCTTCCCCCAGAGGATACCAGGTATGGTCTCCATCAGCCCAGAATACTTTGGGACTTTGGAGGTTAACAAACCTAGATTCAAATTCTCACTATGCTTCTCATGTGAGCTCAGTCATTTCCTCTCACTGTGCACACCAGTGATGAGAAACTCCTGCTCTCACCAGCTGGGTGACCTTGGGTCAGTGACAGTCACTCCAAGCCTCACAGTCCTCATCTGTAAAATGACAGTAGCAAACAGAATGTTGGTATAAGGAAAGAAAACACGTAATGATAATGCAAAAGTGCTAGCACAATGACTAACACCCTAGAAATAGTAGTATCATTATTACTAATTCAAACAACCAGGCTCCCTTTGACTATCGCAGGCTTGCGGGCTTCACTTTGATCCCAGTGCAAATGTTTCTGTTTCTTAAAATCTGGCTTCATCAGACCTCACTAGCCAGAAGCTTTCTCTCATGGACAACATAAAGCTTAGAGGAAGTTGCTGCCGGAGCTGGAAACATTGTCAGTCTGTGTAACACTGTCAAAGACATGTAAATATCTGAGTCTGAATTCTGCTGGGTCCTCCCTTGTCCCACCTGCTGCGTGCTGCAGCCTAGGCACAACGGAGTTCACCTAAATTGCATCCAAACCCCAATGCTGAGATTATGAGAGTAAGTCTGAGCTGCCTCCACTCAGGGTCACTGAAGCAGTGCCCTGCTGTGAAAACACATACTGAAGACAGAGGCAGAGGTGTCCATATCCCATCCAGTGCTCCAGGATCCCACAGTGGGGAGATGGGTGCCCCAATTACAGAGAAAGTCAGAGTGGGAGAGCCGAGCACCACCATCTTACCAGCCACTTCACTGAATTCCCGCTGGCTGCAGTGCGAGTGGCTGAAAATCTCTGTCTACCTCCGTCTTCTCTCTTTGCGCTGAAATCCCTTCCTGCAGCAATGAGAGCCCATCAGAGTCTCTTCCTGGAGAGAAATTGTCCCTCCTGGTGCAAGTTCTTGTCGAAATCCCAGGAAGTGGGCAAGGTGCTCCAAGGAGCAATGTGAATACCAAGAACTACAGGAGAAGGAGCTCAGCTTGTAGGTTTTCTGGCGGGAAGGTGGTGTGGTGGCGAAGGACCCCCATCCACTCGCCCCGAAAGTAAAAGGAATATAATAGTAGCACAAATCATGATTCCTTTCAATGACTAAGATGGAAGTTCTGGAGGAAGGGAAAACTGAGAGCTTTGCATTTTAAGTTAAAGATTGTTGTTACTTGAAAACTAAGATTATGTTGGTGGGAAGACTATTTTGAACTCAGCAGAGTAATGGAACTAAACTACAATGAATGTACACTCAAACAAGGATATTAGGTCTGATAACTTGCAAACTTAAGAGATTGTCCACAAAGATCATATAAAAACAATGGTATGCTCCTGAACGTTCCAGAATGGTCAATTCCAGGGTGCCTTATGGTGCCTACCCATGGTTTTCCTTCCCAGGGTGCTTTCAGAAGTTAAAAGAAATTCTAAACATCTTTGAAGAAAAACTCAAGATTGTCTGCCCTGGTGGAGCAGCCCACATACCTCTGGGTCCAAGTCCCGAGTCTGGGGTGGGCAGAAAACAACCAGTGTGAGCAACTAAATAAAAATAAAACTAAGTCATCCTTCCTCCTTTCTCTTCTGCCTGTCTACTTGCCTTCAATTCTGCCTATGCCTTTCCTTTAAAAAAAAAAAAAGAAATTCAAGATTGTTTAACATCCATAATATATATAAATCGGCTTGGACCTATGTAACCCACTATTTAAAATGAAGTTAAACCAGTGACAGTTGTGGGTTGGGGGCAGGGTCTCCTTTTCTCTGGTGAGTCCAAGGTATTTCTCCTTCCGAATACTAATAATCATGTTGACACCCTTTTTCCTGCCTCATTCTGCTTATCCTAGAACGAGGTGATTACAAACAAAGCTAAGAAAAATCATTTGTATTCTAATGAAATGGTCCTGAAATTAATCTGCTTTTGGCTGTGGCTTTATCTGCTGCCCCGCCCTGGGGGGCAGATTCCTGGGGGCCTCCCACTTGGAATGACCCTTTGAATGCAGATGATAGCCAGAGCTGCCGGGGAATCCCAGATTCTGATTCCTGATCAGTCTTTATTCCACCAGTCCAGGCACTGACTCCTGGGGGTTTGCAGTTTGGAGAAGAGCGCAGATAGAGGTGCTGTGGCCACATCGGCACACACGTCCAGACTGCTTTGGAAAAGGAGTGGGCAAGTGAGAACGGTGTCCAAGTTAAAATCAGGCAGGCATTTCAGATTTCCAGTGAGGTGGGAAAAGGGAACATCTGCTAGATGCCCCAGATTTGAGGACAGTCTGAGGAAGCAGTCCAGTCTCTAAGCTGTGCACAAAGGGGAGGATGGGGCCTTCTACCCTCCAATCTAAAGACTGAGGTATTTCAGAAGGCCCAGAGGTGCCAAGGTCAGAGGGGTGAGACACAGACCGTATCAAGGGGAAGGCGGGAAATGGGAATAGAAAACCCCTGCAAAGATGGAAGCCTAGGAGAGGTAAGAAAGTTTCTGAATCATTAAAAAGTTAAGAATAAGCAAACTCGGTTGCCACGGGGGAAGGAGGTGGGGGTGGGGGGATAAGAAAGCAGTTGATGTGGTAATTAAGAATTTGGTGAGAGCCTGGGCAGGTCACCTCCTTTCTCAGATCAGAGCCCCATCAGAAATTCTTTCAAGTGTCCTTCTGCGTCGCCAAAGATGACAACAGCAAATCAATAAGTGCTTGAAATGAAAGGCGATGTTGGCGGGCCCCCAGGCTACAGATTTCCCGCCGCCAGCCTTTTCTGAACTCCTGGCGTGCCTTTGCACCGCCTCTCCTCAGAAGACTACCTTTTATTCCTATTCTCTGGACGAAGGTAAGTGCTCAGTTAGCATATCTATTAAAAGTCCGCTCCCGTGGCAGCTCGCCGCGGAGCGCGCGGAGAGGGCGCCGCTGCAGCTCGACCCGCGGGCCCGCGAGGCGGGGGCCAGGGCCAGGCAGGCCGGGTCGCGGCGGGCGCTCAGCTCCCGGGCCGGCCCGCGCCTCCGCTTCTGGGACCGGCTGGAAGGTGTCTGCCCGAGCGCGGGGCCTCTGCGGCCTCGGCTAGCTAAACGCGCCTTCCACTCCACTGATTTACAAACGAGCACACAAGCATTAACCCCAGAGAAGGGCCAGGGCCCCCAAATTAAAGCTTGCATCCAGCGGCAACTCGGTTCTGAGTTCCAGACCTTGGTCGGCTACCTTTCCAATATTCATCCCTCCCCAAATATGTCTTGATTTAACCATCTTTCCTGGGCCCACCATCCCCAGGACATTTTAATGAGGTAATTCATTAGTGAGTCAATACAGACATTTATATATTCTTTTAGCTCAAGTGGTTAAGTACTAATTTCGAAATGATTATAAAACACCAGAATAGGCAACGCAAAGCCATTTTAATTTATATGCAAATCAATTGGTTCATCTTAAATGCCTTAAAAAAAAAACAAAAAAACAATTATTGTATTGTAGCATTGGAGGGACAGATCAAACCGCCTGAATCCACAATTCAGAACGAAGATCTGAACTGGGGAGAAAATTCAGAACAGCCAACAAATCAATAATGTTTGAGGCAGTTAAACATCTCTCGCCATTGGTATTTACATACTCTCTTGTTGTCAGATAAGGAGCTGGGGAAATTGCTTGCTAGGGTTGAGATCATAATCCCGAGTGAAGAAAGTAAATGGTGACACGCATCCCCGCTGGCCGGCTTTACAGTAATACAGTACCTTTCCCAAATCCTGACTCTGGGGTGAAAATGAGGGAGTGGGGTCGCCACAGTTGTCCAGGGTTTTGCCAGCCTTTGATCACCAAATTGTATGCCTTCCCCTGAACGCACTCGCTGTTCGATTCTTGTCCTGACAGTTCTGTCCTTGCTTCAAAACATTAGCGGAAAGGCTACAAATCAGACTCACGAAAAATCTCTGAACGCATTTAGTCAGCCCTGCCCTTTCTTCTGCTGATGGGGAGAGGGGCTGCGTTTTTCCCCCTGAAGTGCCCACACATTAAATTAGGAAACAACGGAAAAGACAGACGCGTCGGCTGAGGGTTTCCAAATGGCCCAGAGCACTGGTTTACCGTTCAAATTTTTGGAAAAGTAAAAAAGGATGTCTATTTCCCAGAGGTTAAAATAAATTAATATATATATATATATATATATATGTTCTAGAACAGTGAGTCTCATCAGGGAGTACCAGCAGATCCTCACCGAAATTGTTTATGTAAAAGTGTAACATCCTTGAAATTCACAGATACCTAAGGTCAGTGTCTCCCCACCGCGGGCTCTGGCCCAGGCGATCAGGCCCTAAGGAGCTGATACCTTTCGTGCTACAATCTTGTTTACATCCGCCGGGCAGGGAATTGCTGGCTTTGCCTGGATGCTCTCTCCACCACCACCACCCCGCCTTGTAATGTGAAGTAATCGGAATCTAAATACAATCCCAGGGCCCACCCTTCCATTTCTGCTCTGAGGAGGGAAAAACCTGAAATCCACGTCTTAAATCAGCTTGGTGGGTTTGTAGCCCCGCACCCTGCCTCTCCGCCGCATGCCTAATATATTCCCCAGTGGTTCTGGGCATTAATTAGTTGTTTAATAGGAGTATGACTAAAAATGTAAAAGAAGGATTAGGAGCGTGAAACGTATGTCCAGTCCTTCCACACACTCGAGGAGGGAATGAGAATCATTCTGTATCTTCTATTTCTCCAGGATCCATTTGCATTCCCCACCAGCTGCTCACTTCAGATGCACCGGCTCTGGGCGAGGCGAGGACCCAAAGCTCTACGCGGCGTCTGCGGCGTTAGCGACGGGGTTTAACCAGCTCCTGGCCGCCCAGACTCCAGGCAGAAGGGGGGCGGGGAGCGAGGGGAACCTGAGCTTCCGGGAGACCCTTCTTCTCAGTCCTGGTTTTGCAAACCCCTGAATCCAGAAAGGGGCAAGGGCTTGCACTTCCAGCTCTTCGGGTCTCCCCAGCGCCACCCTTCTTTGCCACATCTTCCCCCCCCCGCCCCCCCGCCCCGTCTGCGAATCTCCCAGCCTCTGATTTTCTCACTCTTTTCCCACTTGCTCCATGAGATTCCCCATCTATCCCCATCTGATAAAGGCAAGGCCATTTTGCTAAGAGTGTATCAATGTCAAGGGGAAAAAAAGGGTTGCGGGGGAGACAGTAACCCATTACACAGGAGGGTAAGGAGGCTGCAAGAATGAGCAACGGTGAACATGTCTTTCTCGGGCTACATGTTCCAGTATACAGTGATTTTTAGATTTTAATTGAGATTCGTTGAAGTAGTGTCATTTTCTTTCTTAGGAAGATTTCAGAAACCAGAAACACAAATGGAGGGATGGAGGGAAAATAAAAACAGCACTTGAACGTTTCTTCTCATTTTCTCTCCTTAAATAAAACTGTCTTGAATTTCCACCGGGTAAAGAAAGTTTGAGTTTTCACGGATGTTAGAAGGAGGTTAGAAATGGCTTAAAAATGTAGATCTCCCGTCAGTTTCCTTCGTGGCTGAAGAGGCAAACCCTTTCCATAAAATGAGTCCATCTGTCGACTGTTAGCTATTTCAAAGTGAAGGGATTTAGCACTCAAAACAAATTGAGCAAGTTTGTTTGCCTGTTTTTACTGCTAACGCAAATGAATTCAAAACACGGAGTAATTCAAGAAAACATAACATGTTCCAGACAGTCCCCAAATGTAGGGAAAGCCCAGCACCTTTTCTAGAAGTCTGAGTTACTTAAAACACCAGACTCCGTTGTTAATGTCTATAGTTCACGTTTTCCCAACAAGGCATTATATTTTCCTAAAATTGCATGAATTGGTATATTGATTTAGGAAGAGCAATACCACTGTTAGCCTGAACTTTATTCTTCATTAGGACCAAAGTGGAGGGAGGGCTCCCTTCTCGCCCCGCAGACCCTGCCTGCAGTGCAGGAATTAATATGGGTGGGAAGCTGTTTTCCAACACTTTCCAACGACATACATTAACTGAACGCCCTTGATGTGGAAAGAACTTAGTCGGGCTGGAGCCTTAGCACCTGGTCTTCCAGGAGAATCATATTAATAGTCCTCCCACCCAAAGGCCCACTGAGAAGAAAAAAATCCTGTTCACTCCCAAAATACATGCCCTTGCTCCAGTCAAGAAATCGGAAAATCAGGGTTTGGAAGTGGGACACAATGGTCAGGTGAAAATCACCCCTCAAACGTCACGTGTTCTCGATTTTTAGGCGCAAATGTACATGTCAGGGAAGCTTCCTCTCCCCGCCCCACCACCAACCCGTGCAATTTAATACCATGCACGTCAGGAACCTTAACCTCGTCGTTTTAAAAAATGAGATACCCGTGACCCGGGGTGAACTTGTCGAGTGGAGGTACGGCCGAGGGACTCTAGACGCTCTGAGCGCGCACCCCAGCCCCGCGCCATCCCTTCGGGTCCGCCCGCTGGGCGCGGCCGTGCCCACCTGCGCGGCGCGCCGGAGACCCCAGTCTCGACCGCGATCGCTGTGTCCCGGCCGACGGAGCCCGGCCCCCGTCCCGGCCTTCCCCGCCAACTCGAAGCGTTTCTGTGCTCCTGGCCGTCGCCCTCCTACCCTCTCCCCGAACCCGTCACGCCCCACTCCCGTCCCCAGCCTGCTCACCCCACTTGTCCACTTTTTCTCCAAGGTCGTCCTCTCCCACCCCGGTGCCCGACACCCCGCCAACCTTCATCCAGTCTCCAGCCCGTGCCTCACCGCCCCCTCCCGCAACCCCTCGTTCCTGTGACCTCTTTCCTCCACCCCGCGGGCCAGAAAGAAGGTCACCCGCAGGCACAGTGACACTCGAACCCCACACGCCTCGTCCCCACACAAATCCGGGCCCATTGTCCTTTGTTCTAGTTCTTGGGTCACTTTCCCTGTCCCTTCCTCCCTGGAAGTGCGTTTTTGTCTCCCAGACGACCCGGCCCCCCCCCCTCGGATTTATTAGAGCTCCGGGTTTGGCGCAGACGCCTTTTTCTTCTCCTTCACCCAACCTCCCGGCTCGGCCTCCTTCCCACTGTGGGAGCGCGTGCTTGCGCCCGCGGCTCGGCCCGCAGGGTCCGGGCGCCCCGCCCGGCTCGCTGTCCGCCCGCGCTCTCCCGGGAGGGCGCCTGCTCCCGCCGCGAAGTGCGGCGGCCGGCCTGCGCTCCCTCCCACGCCGCGCTGCCCCGCGCCCCTGCGCGCTCCCCCCGCGCTGCCCCGGCGCGGAGCTCGCGCCCCGCTCTCCCGCCGCGCCGCCGGCCCGGCCGCCCGCCACTGTGCAGTGGAGTTTGGTGGAATCTCTGCTGACGTCACGTCACTCCCCACCCGGAGTCGGAGCTGAGCGGAGAGAGGGATGAGAGCCAGGGAGGGGAGAGAGAGGGCGAGAGCGAGACAGAAAGCTGGAGAGGCGCAGGGAAGAACTGCCAGTGACGGCTAGATTCGGAGGCCGCCGCGCACCCCCGGCCGCCCGCGGAACTTGGCATCCTTGGGGGCCCGCAGTCCTCTCCCGCCCGGCTTTCGGGCGCTGGCGGTGCAGCCCGCGCCTCCGCTCGCTGGAAATCTACCCGGGAAGCCGGGACGCCGAGACAGCAGCTCTCCCGGGAGCGGGTAAGTGCAGGCCGTCTCTCCCGCAGGGTTGTGAGATAATGCAAGTTGGGAAATTTGTTCCACTTTGGAGACTCTTCGCCAGAGGTGATTTGTGGCTCCTGGGGCTGCCTTTCCCCGCCGAGGTAACGCAGTTGGCTGACCCACCGAGCTTAACCCTGTTCGTTTCGCTCCGCACTGACAATTCAGCATTCTACCGGGTCCTGAAGAGCGGGAGGCCAGACCCGGGCTGGCATTTAAAACGAGATATCTTCTCTCAAATCTCGGTGCCAGCACTGCCGGGACCAACGCTCAGGCCTCGGATTAGCATTCTTAAGATAAAGAGCGGTGTACGAAGTTTTAGCTACTGGAAGATTAGTCCCCATTCCCATTGTTAGCAAACGGAAAAAAGATTCCATCTTAACCGGCGGTCACTGACCTCCCAGGCCCAAGCGAATTACCTGGGAATCAGGCCTGGATGCCAAACTCACACAATTACTTCGGATTATAAATCCTTTAAATTGATCAACAGTCAACTCCAATCTTGCACTTCAGGAGATAGATTTGAAATGGGTGCAGGGGAGAGAACTATTTCCCCACTGCAGAGTACCCCCAAAAATGTGTGTATATATATATATGTGATTTATTTACATATATATGATTCTCCATCTGAGAAATAGTCTTTTTATTCCAATTTAATCGCTTTACTTTTCTAAGCAATTTAAAAATCACACCAGTGTGGTTTTCATTCTCTTTTGGGTTTAAATATTTGTTTTACTAAATGGGGAAAAAAAAACTTTTACTATAATAAAATAACAGAATTCATACAAGCTACAATATTTTTTATACAACGTTAACCTGATTTAGAGAGATTTCTTGCATTCTTTTTAGGCCACAAATAGGAATAAAAGATGTTTTTAATACTGTTTTGGAGGAAATTCATCTAAAATTCAAATACCATTTTTGTCAAGGAAACAAAGCACTTAAGTAAAATAGATTGAGGAGTTTTGCAAATGTAACGAAATCAGGCAACAAGATTTCAATAATCAAACTTTCTCTAACAATTACAGAGCTACCACATTTATGGCATGTTTAGCTTTACCTCAGAAAAACTACACTTAAATTATTTAGCTGCTTTGTTCAAGTTGAGTCTGTTTAGCTTCGAGTGTTCCTAAAGCATCGATATTAATTGGTTTAAAAGAAGGCTTAAATATGGTAAAATACAGAACTGTGTTAGGCAGTATTTTAATTTCCTTAAATGATTATCCACTGCAAATTAATTTACTGGCTAATCTCGCCAATTTAGTTCATTTAAAACATATGTTCTGGTGTTGTTTATTTTTAAACTTTCCATTAAAGATTTTGTTATGCAGTAACGAAGTGAATGGAAAGGGAGTGCTGTGGAGGGATTTGGAATGATTTAAATTATTTTTTTTTTCCTGCAATCTCATCATATGGCAGGCAACCTTCAGGAATGGTGTTTAAGGAGACTGTTTTATTTCTTAAGAGCTTGACCAGAATGTCCCTTATGCTCCACTAGCTCGCAATAGAAAACTCAAGTTAGCCAAAATAAAATGCCTGGTGTGGACCTTCTAACCAGAACATGAACTTCTTGGGGCAGGGGGCATCGAGAACAGCTTCCTATTGGGAAAAATTGTGCATCTTAATTTGTGAGATTAGCCATGGCGACCATTCTGGCAATCAAATCTGTCTTATAATACTTGTCTTGACAAGGCACGTTTAAGAAGCAGCAGGCGGGGAGTAGAGGTCTCTTTTAAAAATGATCTTCTCCAATTATTTAGACTCAGTTCATCAAGGAGGCCTTGTCATTCGATGAAGCAAAGAAATACAGGTCTCAGGGTTCCTTGCGACTGTAAAATAAATCCCCAAGTCACCAGGAAGCATAAGAGTGGACTAAGGAACATGCCTTGACCTTCTTTTCAGTCCTTCTAGCAGAGTTCTTGAAGATTTGTTTTGTGTTGCTTTGTTTGGTCTTCAACACTGAAGCTTGGGGCAAGGTGGTGGGGACTGTGTAATAATTGACTTTCCACTGAGGGGGCCCCACCTTTTTCTTTTGTACATTTCATTCTTTTAAAAAAGTAAGAACTATTTGTGGTTGCCATCTGCAATGCTTTGGCTACCGGCTATAATAATGCAGCCAGTTCAGACTTTTAAAAAAAAAAAAGAAGAAAGGAAAGGGAAAAAAAAAAAGATTATCGAAATGATGATGACATGCAAATTTCCCCTGAAATTATCATAAGTAAACATTTGAAGTCTGGACTAATAAAATCCCATCTGTGTTACTTCATATCGAGTTAGTAGAAAGCTGTGATAATGAATTTTGTAATATCTCACGAACAGACATCTCAATCAGGGACTAATCCTGTGATTTTACTGCAGAATCACTAAATCTGGAGCCGCCAAACTGCTGCTTCTGGGTCCCGGGCCCGCGAGGATCCGCAGAGACCCCGCCCGCGTCCCCGCTAGCGGGTGGGGGTGGGGAAGCCTGGCGATTCCCACCCTGCGATCCCCTCAGAGCCGCGAGGGGCAGCCCTCCTCTGGGCAGCGACTTTGGCTGAGGCCCCCAGGGCTGCTTCTAAAGAGGCCGAGGAGCAGGGAGGGACGTGAGACTCAGGCCAGAAACAACCCCGCAGCTCCCAACCCCGCCTCTGCCCCTCCAGGTCCGCACGCCCGCCCCAGCTCAGCCCCGCACCCACACGAAGTGGGCCTCCAGCCGACAGGAGCCCCTGCTTGGCTTGGAGCTAGGCAGGCGCGGAGGTTGAAGGGGCCTGGGGAGCCCAGGACCTCCTTTCTTTTCTTCTGTCTCTAAAGCAGCTGCAGCTCTTCTACCCACCCCCACCCAGCTCCTCCCCACCCACCTCCCTGGTTTGCCCGTGGCGGAGAAAGGGGCGCGCGCTAAACGTTTGCTTCCCTGAGCTGTGGTTGGAAATTTGGAAAAGGTTTGGTTTGCCGGGGAGGCGAGGGGGGAGATTGGGGGCGCGGCTCTCCTAGAGCTGTTTCTCCGTCCTGGGCGGGCGGTACACCTTCCCGGGACGCTTGCCCCGCTCGCCCGGTTTCTCTCCTTTGCGATCTTAAATCATACTTTAGGGTAAATAAATGGTCGCGTGAGTATCTCCAGGGAAAAGTGTGGCTAAATATGGAAAAGTGACTCCTGAAGGAGGAGGCCCACAGCCAGCTCGCCCCTGGGGCACCCTAGGCCGAAAGCCTTAGAGCCCTATGAGCTTCAGAATTGCAGAAAAGCGAGGGACACCGCTGTCTAGGGCAGGAACAAGTGAACTCTGCCGCCCTGCAAATATTTACTGAGCTCCCACTAGCCGACAGACTCCCTGCTAAGAAGTGACCTTGGCACAGTTTCCCAAAGGGAAAAGGCCTCTCACCCACCCCAAAAAGTCTGTATCTCCTAAGGTCCCTGAGTCCCTGAGTTCGTTGGGTCTGAGGGCCAAGAGTCCCTGGGCGCACTCGTCGCAATTCAAGGGCTGCGGGGATGGGGGAAATCTCCGCTCTTGGTAAACATTCAGATGTCCTGGTTCCGACAAAGGGCTGGAGTGGGATGCGACTGGGCAGCCAGGGGCTGTCAGGCCGAAGAAACGCCAGAAACGCAGCAGCGTTGAAGCTGTGAGCTCTCACAGGTAGACAGACCCTCCGACCCCTGCGCTGGCCGCCGCCTTCTCACCGCCCGCCTTGCCTTCTGTTTTGCAGATAACCGGGAATGGAGACCAACTGCCGAAAACTAGTGTCGGCGTGTGTGCAAATAGGTAAGACGCGCTTCTGCCCGGGTGCCCGCACGGGTGAATGCGCCACGCGAGGGAGGCGAGAGGGCCGTGACCCTGCGGCGAGGCGACAGTGAAGAGCGCTTCCCCGAGGGCCGGTCAGGGCAGCCAGAAAATACGAGCGGGACGCTGCGGCCCCGCCACGATGGGGCTGTGGGCAGGGAGGGAGCCTCCCGCCGCGGCCCCAAGCACCGGGCCTACTCCTCCCGGCGCTGCAGTGGCTGCCAGACAGCCCGCGGGCCAGCGCCTGGTCGCCAAAGGGTCCGGGAGTCGGGAGTGCCCGCCGCTCTTTCCTCTAACTGGGTCTTTGCTCTTGTGTCCCTCCGTCTCCTACGTCCTGCCTCCCTCCCCTGCACCCCGGGTCCTTTCCGCCGCCGTCTGGGGCGTCTCACTCCCGCACGTGGGTCGGGCACGCGGCCCAGGCGTGCAGCCGGCGGCCTTTGAATGCGTCTTCTCCAAAGACTCAGACATCAAAAAGGTCGAGTTCACGGACTCCCCCGAGAGCCGGAAAGAGGCGGCCAGCAGCAAGCTCTTCCCGCGGCTGCATCCCGGCGCCAATGGTAAGGCCGGGAGCGTAGCGCAGGCCGCGCGCTGGGCGCCCGCCTCCGGGCCTCCGGGCCTCCGGGCCTCCGGGTGTCGGGTGAGGAGCCCGTCGGCGAGCCGCGGGACGAGAAGCGTCTGCTGCGTGAACTTAGACACTTGGCCTCTGCCTGGGACGGGAAGCCGCCGTCCCAGCGACCTTCATTCCCTTCCCCAAGTGAGACCGCACTCCTGAGACCTAACACCTCGCCCTCTCGCTCTTCCACGCTCTCTCGGTGTGGCCTGAACGCCAACGCACGTCCGCACCTACCTCCGTGCCGCTGGCTGGCAGAGAAAAGTGGTCCAACAGCGACCTCTGTCGCTCGTCACGTCCCACTGCGTGCAGCACCCTCTGGGCCCACCCCGTCCGGACGGCTCCCGGCCGCGCCCCGCCCAGACAGCGGTGCGGGCCTGACCGCCGAGCGCTGGCCGGGAGGGAGGCCGCGGTGGCTCAGGTCAGCTCCGGCGGGCGCGGGTGGAGCTGACGGCGCTCCGCCGGGCCGCGGGGCACCGAGGGTGGGATGCAGGGCGCGCTTCTGTCGACGACAACCTACCTGTTGTGCGTGGCCTGGGGGCTTGGTAGTGTCGTGGCTTGACTAGCTGGATTCCCTCTGGAAGAGTCCCCGGACACTGCTGCTCGCAGGCGGCAGGCTTGTGTCAAAGTTAAAACGTCTCCAACCCCACTGCGTAGGCCTGTGCCGGATGGAAACTTGTACTTCGGTTGCCTCTGTGTGTGCGTGTGTGCGCGCGCGCGCGCGCACTTGTGAGGGTAGCCATCCCTTTCCATTGAACACATGAACATCTCAAATTTATTATTCCTCTCTCCTCCGGGTGTTTCGACTCCTCCAGAAGTAAGTGCCTGCTCGGAGGAGGTTGTTGACTTCTGATGGTGTGAGGAGGTAAAGGCCCCCCAATCCTCGGCCCCAAACCCCGTCTTTCCGGATTAAAGTGTAAGGGTACAGATGTAATGTGTGCCGGAGGGGGTGGGGGGCCTAATTGGGACCCTTGCCAAGCAAACAAACCGTATTACTAGGTCGAAAACAAAGGCCCTGTATTCGGTCTTCCCAGAGAACCTAGGAGGAAAACATCTTGTGTAGGAATAGCACGTCTAAATGGGCCTGAGCAGGTCGGCCTGACACAGCACCAGGTCGCGGTCCTCCAGCTGGGCCGGTTAAACGCTCACTTGTCCAGGATTAACCCCGTGGGGTTAAATGGGGCCGTGCCGAGATAACGTCGGGTGATTTCAGTCATTAAGATTGTGTTAAATTCTTCTTCTGTTTGATAATCGGTCGTAAAAATAAATTATTAGACCGAGGTATGTTTGGGATATGGTTAAAAATCAAGAGCAGCGGGGAGTCCCGGGAAAATGCTTTGTGCGGGCTCACCCCTGGCTCCGGCCGGGCTAGCTGGGCGCCCCGGTGTGGCTTTGCGCAGGGCGGACTGGCGGCCGCCGAGCCTGAGCTGACGGTTCTCGCAGCCCCGGGAGCGTGCAGACGCAATTCGCTTCTCCTAGGCCAGGGGCTTTCTGGCCCCCAGGGTCGATCTGATGGGGTGTGGCCTGCGCCTGGGCCCGGGAGACAGCCCCTTGGAGAAGCCAGCGGCGGGTAGGGGGCCTGCTCGTTGAACAAGCAGCACAAGCCCGGAAGGCTGGTCCCTCCTGTCGCGGTCGCTGTCGGCGCCCTTTAGCGTTAGCTTTTGATAATTAGCAAATAAGAACTCAAAAAAATGCACGATTGTTTTCTTAAACATTACTTTCGGTCCGGAATTATTTGAGTGCATGGGCAGGTCTTTCCCTTCCGCTGCCAGTAGTCTAACTTTGGGGCCAAAAAGGAATCTTGTTGTCCCAACAGGTTTAATGTCATTAATTAAGAGGCATGTGATAGGGAGAAATGTTTTTTAAAGATCTTATTTGTGTTGGCTTTCAGGGCTCCAGTAGACAAAATTGCTACACATGGGTGAGCAAAGCTGAGCTATAGCCCCCTGAAGAGCTGTGGTCAGAGCTGCTGGTACTGAACAGAAGTACATGTGACTCATGAAAGGCATGTGCCATCTCCCAGCCAAGGCCTGCTTTTCAAAGGAAGAGGTTTTCTTCTTTATTTAAAAAATAAGTTTTTATTTGTTTTGCTATGACAGACACGCTTCAAAAAGGGCCATGATATTCTATTATTGGCACTACCTTCCTCCCTCCACTCGCCCAAAGAAAGACACCATGTCCTCCCAGAAGACAGAACGGGCAGGGTCAGCCTTAGATGCCCAGGTCTGTGTCCCTTTCCAATGTGCGTCCCTGTCCCCCTGATACCAATGGGTTGACCCACAGCCCGGCCTGCACCCCTAAACGGGAGAGGGCTGCAGACCCCTCTGGCCAGGAGTTTGAGAGGGGGTGAAGGCGGGCAGGACTAGTGGAGGTAGACACGTTCAGCACACCCACCCTAGGAGAAAGAAGGGGCAGAGGCACTCTAGGTTCCGCTGGAACAAGAGGTCAGTCGCCTTTTCTTTGGATCTCCGGAAAAGAGCCTCCACTTTGCAGACCTCAAAAAATTATCTTGACCTTCAGGAAGAGAGTCGACTGTTTCTCCCTCCCTTGTTAGTGACCCTTAAAGTTGTGGCTCTGGTTTCCGTACTGAAATCGGACCGCGCTGCCGCCCCACGGTCGCGGTGCCAGGCATCGTCAGCCGATTTGGGGCGGGCACCTTTGCCGGGCCCTCCCCAGCGACACCATTAATTTTTAAATAACTTCGGCAAAGTGGATGCTTGGCCCGAAAGTGTTCGCACGCACGCACACACGCACTTTCCTTAGCTTGGGAGGAGGATGCATACGGCCCCTGGCGCGCCCCCAGTGGCTCCCCCACACCTTCCAGCGCTGCAGCTTGAGCCCAGGCTTCAGAGCACTGGGATTCCCCACCCCCCCTGCAGCCTTGGGGGCCACTGACGCCCCATCCCTACCACCAGCAAGTGTTTGTGGGGCTCCTAGTCTGCGAATCCCTAATGTACCCCCTGAAAGCAAATAATCCGGTTTCCCTAAACCAGGGGAAAGCCACCTTCCTGGGTGCCAGCGGGTGAGGCGCAGGCCACGTCTAGCCCAGCGCCAAATGGGGGCGCGCTCCGGCCTAGGAGCTGCTGAAAAGAAGCGGGTGTTGAGGAGGGAAAAGGGCTCTGCCGGCGGCGCGGGGCGGAGGATCCCGGCTTTCCGACGTCCCAGGGGGGCCCTAGAGGAAGCTAGAGGGAAGGGAGCTGGCTAAGGAGAGAGGTGCATTATCTTCTCTCCACCTCCATCCCCACGCTCAAAGCCAGATTGTGGCAGTAGCTGCCCCTCCTTTGGTGTTCTCCCCCCCCACCCCCGTCCCGCTCGGCGCACCAGTTGGCAAAGGTAGGCCGTCGCCGCGGATCCCCGCCCGCAGAGGTGGGCTTTCCAGGTGGCGTGAGGGCCTCTGACACGCGCGCGATGCAAGTTTCGTGGGCGATTGGCGGCGGCACCCCGCCTGTTAATATATGCAGCGGTTGTTAGCGCGACTCCGGGGAAAAGGCGATGTATAACCAAAGCTTATTCGTGAACAGGAATTTACTAATGGAACAATCTGATGTCTTCTTAATCCTATGTAAAAAGCTTTGTCGTCTTCCTAATATTGACTGAATGGGTAATTAATGGCTCTTCATCGAGGCGAATACCCTGTAATCCAAAGATAGGCAAAAGACAACAAACTCAAGGTAGAAGAGACAAAAGGCCCCACCGCTGCCGCCCACACCCTGCCCGCCACCCGGGTCTCCAAGTGCGAAAGTTTCCTCTCCGGTGAAAAGGCAGGCGTAGGAGGACTACCTGCGGTCCCCGGGCTGGACCGAACCTGGCCGCCCCGCTCAGCTCTCCACTGCTCGGGCTTTCTCCCGCCAGCCCTCTCCGCCGCCTTCTTCTCCATTCCTGCAGAGGACGCCCTTAGCCAGCGCCTGGGCCCACCCCAGCCCCCATCTTTCATTTGGAAAAGCAATTGGTAACAGGACCCATACACACGGTCCTCCCAAGACCCAAGCAGGTGGAGACCCCTCTTCTACAACTCAGGACAGAGAACTGAGGGGAGGGAAGAAATTAATAGGAGAGAGAACTCGCAAAATTGTGTCTGTGTTCAAGGACATTCAGGAGTGTGGAAGCAGCTTCATTGTGCGGCCCTGACACCAGTGCCCACGATTCTCCCAGCGTGTTTTAAACAGGCTGACATTTTAATTTAAACCTTTAGAAGTCATATATTACTTGGGTTACTACAATGAGGTGGGTTTCTTTTCTTTTTTTTTTTTTTTTTTTCCTTTTTTTTTCTGTCAGCTGACAGCTTTTAAAATATTATTTCGCTAGGGAAATAAAAGCTTCATCTCAGATTATAGGTGGGTATTTTTGGATTTAGGTGATTTATGGTCACCATGACAACTAATGCTGAATGTTAGCTACCAGCATGTCTGGGAGAGGGGAGACAGAGAGAAGGGAGAACAAGAGGTATAGGGAAGAGAGCCAGACAGAGCTGGAGAGGGAGAGATTGAGAAAAGAGAAAGGGAGAGTTTTAATCCAATTGTGTGCTTTTAAAAAAGTTAGTCCCTTGTTCTCTCTCTCTCTCTCTCTCTCTCTCTCTCTCTCTCTCTCTCTCTCTCTCTCTCTCTCTCTCTCTCCCTGGATATTTATAGTTCTCTCATTCTATCATCTATCTATTTATCTACCTCTCTTTCCCCTCCTTCCAAAACAAAAATCATTCTCTTTATGCAACATGACCAGTTGTAATCTGAGACTAAATGAGCACCTAATAGACATGTAAATGTCCACATGCAAATATGAAAAGACATTACAGCCTGTGGGCTTGGTGACCTCCCAGGCCCCTCCAGAATCCCTTGTTCTCTTCCTGCCAGTGTAGGGTGCCTACCACAGACACGGGAACACCCCCAGCCAGTTACCCCAACCTCAAGTGGTTGAGTGTGTGATACAGAAATGGAACCTGTTTACAGGGATGCAGAAAGAGTGAGCGGCAACTAGTCTATAGATTTCTTCAGAATCACTCTTTTTTTTTTCTTTTGAACAAACCAGCACTTTTTTTTGTATTCCATTTAGGAAAGGAGGGAAATAAGCTTCCGTAAAGACTTTAATTTCTGGGTGCCTAGGCTGTACGGTGGGGGTGGGGCGGCACGGAGCAGCAAACGGGCCTTTCCAGCGAGATTTGTATGAGGAGAAAAGCCGCGCAGAGGAAGGAGGGAGGACTGACCACTTCGTGGGAAGGGGGCAAGGTCTCCACCTGACCCCTGCGGTCCTGCGCAGCACGTGCACACGCTCAAGCCCCTCACGTGGCTCCCGGCTGAGTCCCGGCTAGACTTGTCCTTGAGCTGGTCTGGATGCGGGCCTGACAGCACTTAAGTGAGCCATCTTCCAGCTGAGCACTGGGACAGATTCCGCCAAAAGTCGTGGATCTCTTGGTGGGTCCCAGTGCACAGCCCAGGCCCACCCCAGAGAGTGTGACTCTGATGTCTTACCAACCTGCCCCATGGCCAGAGGGGTTTTCACAACTACCACTAACAAGTGTGAAATTAAATAAAACTTTAAGGCTGGTAATCGGTAGCAAATACCAGCTCAAAACACGCCCGACCCCATGTCACATATTTTCCTCTTCAAGGGTCTTTCTCTAAAAGAAAAAGCAAGAAACCCCACTAAAGACGACCCCTGATGTCTTCCGACGCAAAGGCCCAAAGCGGCTGGGGCTGCCTTTCCTCGTCCCACCCGGCAGCCGCGCCTTTAGCTGGATTGAAAATGGCTGTGATAGAGGTGGAGATCTTAGTAATTTCTAGAACCCGTCAAAGTAGGAGTGTGTGTCTGTGTAGGCTAAATCTCCAAACCACGGCTCATCGCCATCATGGCCTTTTTACTGGAAAGCGGTTCCCCATCTAGACTGTTCTATCACCACCGGAAAAGTGAACCCAGCGTTCACTGTAGGGCCTGGGAAGAGAGTCACATAAGCTCAGAGCGAGCCAAGTAATTAGGAGAGAGTGGAAACTGGCTGGAAAATGCAAAGAAATGCTTCACTGGCTCAGCTGTTTAGAGATCTGGAGAGAGATATATATTTGTGTGTGTATATATATATATATATATATATATATATATATATATATATATGAAAACATGGATAGGATGGATGGATGTAAATTAATATGGATGGCTAGTTACTGTTTTCCATGTAATCAGAGTTCTCCAGATAGTTGTTTGCTCTACACATGACTTTGCAATGGGCTTGACACAATTTCCATTCAGGGTCTCTCTGGGCTCTTAGCCCCCCAAAGACCACCAGCACTTCCAGTTATCCCACGTACACTCTGAGGAACTCTCTTTCTTGTGGCCATTTCACACATTTTGGAGCCTCCTATAGGCTACTTGTGTGTTTGTCACCATGAAAGTTCTGTTAGGCAGGCAGAGTCATATTGAGCTTAAATCGAAGTTCTGTGTGTTTGCTGAGAGACACACTTAGAAATCTATATTCTGTAGCGCTTCTCAGCTCTCCCAAGGAAGGACTTTTTAAAAACACCCTGAACATCCACCGAGAATTGCAGCTCCGGGTTTGAATCTTGAAGAAACAAGGAAAAAGGCGTCAGTATGGTGGAGAAGCTTTCAGTTTTTGATAGGATGGTGTTTCTTCAGGAAATGCAGCTATGGGGGGCATGGTATTTGGGGGCCTTCAGCTCTGCTGAGGTTTAACAGAAGAAACTGGAATATGATTAGTAAACACTTTCGGCAGAAAAGAGCTGGATTCATGTTGACTTAGTTATAGGTCATCGGCTGGCAGTGCAATGGGAGGAAATATTTACTTTACACATATACTTTATGATCTTGGGGGAATTAGAGGAAATTCAATAAGAAAATGGCTAGAAACATTTAAAACCCTTATTTAAAAGACTTAAGCAAATTAGAGTCTTATCAGATTAAAAACCACTACAACTCTAAGAGCATTGTCTTCAGTGAAATGCTGTGGGGTCTGAAAAGGAGATTCTCCGCCAAATCTCAGGGATAAAATGCGTCATTTAAGCACCAGATAATGAGCAGAATGTAAATTAATTTAACCTTCTTTACCAACAGACGGCTGGTGTAATATGTATAATTTAGTGATAAGATTGCAAGACCTAATACAGCTAGATGTGTGAGCCTCAGCTAATGCAGACCTGTCACACGAGATGTGTTCTGCTCTGAGCAGGTGTGTGTATGCGAGGAATGGGGTGAAGTGGAATAAAAGGGTGCACCCAGAAATACTGATGGAAAGCTTAGGATGAAGTAAGTCTCCCCCCCCCCCCCCCCCCCCAGCTAAATTCTTCTCGAAGGGGATGTTACTTGTGAGGAGAGAGGGAAGAACAACTCTTATGGGGTTCTTTGGGCTGACCTCAAATGTGTTTAAAATGGGGGAGCAGTTGCAGAGAGGATTTGGGGGCGAAGAGCAGGGCAAAGGAGCCACACCTAGGTTACAAACATATTTGTAGTGAGTTTCATGCACACTGCCCCAGACCAAGTTTCTCAATCTTGGGAACAAGGACAAGAAGGGAGTTTTCTGAAGACAACTCATGCTGGCGTTGCAAATCATTGACTGTAATGTCAAACAAATACACATTCAGGGATGATAACACTAACTCCACAATAAAGCAATCGCCAATGCAGAAACCCAGGGGAGATTAGTTTGTGCTCTCCGGCTGACCTAATCTGGAGGACAAAAGGACTTTCAAAATTCAGTTTGGATTTCTTTTTAAAATTTCTTTGGAAATAAAATAGCTGAGGAAATTGTGCTATAAAGAATTGGATAGCCCCAAAGACATTTTACATACATGAATAAGGCTGTGCTTTTCCTAGCAGAGCATTGTCCTAGGGTTTTTCTTCCGCCCCCCCACACTCTATTGCACTGTCTGCTTGAATGTTAAGGATTCACGACAGCCTTGAGCTCCCTCGGAAAAGAAAATGACTTAAAAATGATCCTTGAAATTGGTTATTTGGCAACATTCTTAATTGTATGGAAATTCATTAAAGCATATTTTATATATAATTAGCTCAGGTTTTGATTCCACAGGCTTTATGGATTTGAATCTGATTGATAATAAAGTAAACAAGAGAGTTGAATTTAAAGCGTGGCTCTTTCGGGTTAGGACGAGCTTAATAAAGTGTACAAGGAATTTGAAAGATCTAGGATATGTGTCTTAATCAACGTTAAGTAGAATGGATAAGCTTTCAGCATTTTGAAAATGCTGGGTTAGGGTTTCTACTCTATTGTGTGTTTTCTGTCTGGGGACTAATAAGCATTACAGAGAACGTGATCTGAGGCGACTTTTTATTCTTGTATAAATCCAGAGTGAACCACCAAACAGTTGTTCGTTTAAAGTCAAGGTAATTTTCTTTTGACGGGTCCATTTGTTTCTGGATTTCTAATTTATTAGCCTGCCTTCGTAAGAGTTCTGTCTTCTTTGCAATTAAAGTAAAGCTTCTTTAGATTGAGCACAGCATTCACTCGACAGGCTGTTTGGAAAAATTTAAGGTGGGAGAAGTGATTTGTTGGTGTTCTTACATTTTTTCTGGCTTTAACCAGCATTCGTCCTTTCTATGCAGGGGGAGAAAACCCACTGAGTTGGAAATGGATGTAGGAAGACACAAAAGGAAAGGGGTGGGGGGTGCTCGTGTATCTTTTCAGCCCTCGACCGTCGTCCGCCGTCTTTCTCCCCAGCCTGACTCCTAGCCTCTCCTCTCCACCTCCCCACCCGAACCAAAAAGCCCGACCGTGTTGGCTGGGCCGGAGCAGAATCCCCGGGAGCCGGCGGTGTAGACTCTGCGGGCACCGCTGGCCTCAGCCCGGCCCCGCACAGCTGATAGGCGCAGACCGGCCCGTATCTCGGCCGCGGCGCGGGGCCTGATTGGTGCGGCGCCACGTCACTCGGCGGGCGGGCGAGCGGGCCGGGCGGGGCGGGGGCGGGGTGGCGGCGGCGGGTGACGTCTGGGCCCTGGAAGCCCGCCTCTGGTTTAAGATGTTGGGTCAACAGGGAAGCGCGGAGCCGCAGAGCTGGTCGGCCGCTCGCCCGGGTGCCGGGAGCTGAGCGGCGGCGAGGCCGGGCCGACGCTGCACCGCCCGAGGGGGCGTGCGTGCGCGTCCGCGGACGGCGCCCGGGATCTGATATCAGCTACCTGTCCCTGTCACTCTTGACACTCCGCTGTCAGGGCGGCGGCGCGAGCGGGTGGCGCGGGCGGCCCTCGTTGGCGGGGTGCCGGGGCGGGCAGAGCAGCGGGTCTTCGCCCACTCCCGGGTCGCCGTGGAGCTCGGACGCCGCTCCCCAAAGACGCGCCGAGCAGCGTCCTGCCCCCACCCCCATGCCTCGGTTGGCCCGCTGACTTTCGGCCGCCGGACCCGTGGGCTTGAGTGTTGCCTCCCAACGAGCCGGGGCGGCTCGGCGCGAGGAGTCGCGGCGCGGCGGTGGTCCCCGTCTCGCCCTCGGCGGCCGGGCGCCCGGAGCGCGGCGCGGACTCCGGCGGGAGGGCGGGAGGGCGGGCGGGCGGCGGGCGGGCGCTCCTGCGTCCATGAGCTGCATGAAAGGCCCGCTGCACTTGGAGCACCGAGCAGCGGGAGCCAAGCTACTGGCCGCCGCCTCCTCTGCCTCCTGTCACCACCCCCAGCCGCTGGCCATGGCCTCAGTCCTGGCTCCCGGTCAGACCCGCACCCTGGACTCTGCTAAGCACAGGCTGGAGGTGCACACCATCTCTGACACCTCCAGCCCCGAGGCCGCAGGTAAGGCGCCGCGCGGCCCCGGTTCTCGCCCGGGGGAAGCGGGCCCTCCCGGGGAGGCGTGGCGGGACTTTCCGAGCCTGGGGTTCGAAGATCCTGCGTCCCTCTCGCGCTACCTCTACCCGCCGGCTGGGGGGACTGGAACCACGCGGGCCACCCGCTTCTGCCCTGGCCTCCCTTCTGTGTCTGGAGGCACAAAATCGCAGCATCTCCTCCCCTCGAGAGCGTTCTGAGGTCGCCCCCAAACGGTCTCTGTTCTTCTTTCGCCTTTCAGCCCCGGAGAAGCTTGTTAGAAAAGTTATTTCTGAAACTACGCCTAAGCAATCATCTTCCAGAGGCGGCAGCTTTCCCAAAGGGCGGAGGAACTTGGGTCCCCACGCGAATCCCAGTCTACCTTCCCCAGCTTTGGGGAGGGATGGTTGTCAAACGCGCGCGTGAGCGTGTCCCGGGAGACTTGGCGTGTCGGTGCACAAGCGTTTAGACAGACGTGAAAGCACAGGCTATAAAAACCAATGTGCCATCGCAGAGATAAACATGTAAATAAAACGTGCGGCGCTGGGGGAGGGGAGACAGGGCGCGCGCACACCCGGACGCTGAGCTCACACTCCAGCCGGCGGACCCACCGGCTCCTCCCCGGCCTCTGCCACCAGGTCCAGGCGGCGGGCGTTCGCGGCTTGCAGGTGGGCATGCTGACCCAGACCTTGGTCTTTGGTTTTCAGAGAAAGAGAAGAGCCAGCAGGGAAAGAATGAGGACGTGGGCCCTGAAGACCCGTCCAAGAAGAAACGGCAACGGCGGCAGCGGACTCACTTCACCAGCCAACAGCTGCAGGAACTGGAGGCCACCTTCCAAAGGAACCGCTACCCAGACATGTCCACGCGCGAGGAAATTGCTGTGTGGACCAATCTTACGGAAGCCCGAGTGCGGGTAGGAGCGGGCAAGGAGCCTGGGAGGGCTGTAGAGATGCAGGCCTTGTAGACCCGAAGAGAATGTGGGAGGCAGAGCGGGTCGGAGTCTTTGCCAAAGCAGAAGGCCTCGCGGTGCCGCAGTTGCAAAGTTACAGCTCCCGCTTCCGAGCCCCCAGTCGGCCCGTTGCAGACGCGGGGAGCGGCACTCGCTTACTGTGCCGCCACCCTGTGCCCTGCCAGAGGGGCTGCGTGGCTTCCTCCAGCACGGGGCACTGTGTTCCCGCCTGGCAGTCCCCGGGAGCGCTCAGAACATCCTTGCAGGCCAGGAGCCGAGGACAGGCTTCAACCTGTGCGCCTTTAACCAGGAAAACCCGCCAGGGACGAGCAGGGCTTGGCCTCCCCGGAGAACTCTTGCGCCCCGGCCTGGCTCAGCCTTTTCGCTGCTCGACTTTCCTTCCTTAGAGTCTTTGCGGGTTATTTTCTGGTTTTGTTGCTTGGGTTTTGACCATTCATGTCTGTTCCACACCCTTTCCCCTGGTTTGCTGCTCTGTGGGAAGCATGTTCAACAAAATTTTAAGACACGCTATTGTGCTAGTCCTCTTAGAAAGAAAAAGAAGACTTTTCGGTTTGGTTTAGTTTTTTCTCAGGAGATTGTTACTCACGACCCTCCTCCCAGTTATGACAGTTTGTTAAAGAAAAGGCTTACCTTTGTAGCAAATCTGTGCTTTAGGAATTGGTAAAAGTCAACTTAAATAAACTACCCAGTAGTAACATCCCGGTTTATGCTGATCCGTGGAAAATTCCAAATGTGTTAGGATTCTGGAAGCAGAAAACATGCACAGCAGTATCCACAGGCTTTGTTGTTGTTGTTGTTGTTGTTTTTTAAAAAAATGCTCTGGATATAAAATTGGAACCCCCCAATTAGAGCAGAGAAAGCACAAAGAAGAAAACGTTATGGAGCAACAATAATAAAAGAATAAAGAGCAAAATGCACTCCCAAGGCAGAGGGAGAGAAGCCCAGCCTCGCTGGGTGGCATCTGTATCGGGTGTGAGGTATGCTGGTGGTGGAGTCGTGATGCAGATGGAAGTGGTTTTAGTTTAACCCCGCAGAGCCAGCGCTCTGGCCGGCCCGCGTGGTTCTGCGAAAGGTCGGTGGGTCAGGAGCTCCTCTGCGTATCAGGGGAACAGGCCTCGCACGTACTCTTCTCGCCCGGGCAAAGTTTAGGCCGCCTTGGGTAGAAATAGCAAGTAATTAAAATAAAACCACAATCTGTGGGTGTTCTGGAATTCTTCGGAAAAGCCCTCCCCCACCCTCTGGCTTTCTGCTGTCCCTCCAAGTACCCTGCCGCCGGCGTGCTGGGCTCTCCTCTCCCACCGCCGCCTTCCAGGCCCGCTGCTAGTCCAGCCAGGGGGAGCGAGGCGTGCTTTTTATAGCAGTCGTGGCAGAGAGGAAGGGGGATAAAAAGGAAATCAAGAATGAAAGGGAAAAGGGGAGGGAAAAAAAAGCGGATTAGGCCACTGGGCCGACTGAGATGTGTAATGTGAAACATCAGCAGAGTCAGCTCGGAAATCTTGGGCCAGGCCTCTCTCCAATACACAAAAGCCTCAGTCTGGGGCGACAGGAGGGCCCGTTGTGGATTGAGAGCGGGGTTGTGGCGGGGCCACCCGACGCGGGTGGGGGCGGGCCAGGTTGGCAGCCCGGGTGCAGCCAGACCACAGACTGCGACCTGCAGGGGTGCGGGCCAGACCCGGGAGGGTGGGAGGTGAGATGGGGCCTAGAGAGCGATGAGGGGGCTACAGATGCGTTTTGATCTGTGTTCCCGGGGATTTGCGCCCAAAGCTTGTGGAGTTTAACGAGCTGTCCCGGAGTTGGGCTTTTGCCTTTAGTTTGGTCTTTGGGAGGCGAGAAAGGGGGTCGAAGCCTGGCGCCCGTGGAGGGCGCACGTTCGGGAGAGTGGGGGCGCCAGCGCAAGACCCAGAAGGGAGGGAGGAGCGAGGAGAGCAGAAAGCTGTGTCCACAATACTGAGACTTCGGCTTTACAGTGGACGCGAGTTTGCAGGGCGCTGGGGTTCAGGAAGGCGTGGGCGGAAAGCCTGGGGCCCGCCGTTATTTTGCAGGAAGTGTCTGGGGACCCTGAGGAGCCCCTGAGTTAGAGAACCGGCCGCCGAAGGCCGCGGGGTTAGGACTGGGCCTCCCAGCAGGTCTCAGCCCTCGCGGGTTCGGCGCCACGGCGCTGCCGGCGGTGGGAGCACAGTCGGAGGGGACTTGGGGGCGGGCCTGGGTGCGGGTTTACTCATCGACCTGTGGGTCTGTTTGCCCCTCGCCCTGCACCCGCAGGTGTGGTTCAAGAACCGTCGGGCTAAGTGGAGGAAGCGGGAGCGCAACCAGCAGGCCGAGCTGTGCAAGAACGGCTTCGGGCCCCAGTTCAACGGGCTGGTGCAGCCCTACGACGACATGTACCCCGGCTACTCCTACAACAACTGGGCCGCCAAGGGCCTCACTTCGGCCTCCCTGTCCGCCAAGAGCTTCCCTTTCTTCAACTCGATGAACGTCAACCCCCTGTCGTCGCAGAGCATGTTTTCCCCGCCCAACTCCATCTCGTCCATGAGTATGTCGTCCAGCATGGTGCCCTCAGCGGTGACCGGCGTCCCGGGCTCCAGCCTCAACAGCCTGAATAACTTGAACAACCTGAGCAGCCCGTCGCTGAATTCCGCGGTACCGACGCCCGCCTGTCCTTACGCGCCGCCGACTCCGCCGTACGTTTATAGGGACACGTGTAACTCGAGCCTGGCCAGCCTGAGACTGAAAGCAAAGCAGCACTCCAGCTTCGGCTACGCCGCCAGCGTGCAGAACCCGGCGTCCAACTTGAGCGCTTGCCAGTACGCGGTGGACAGGCCCGTGTGAGCCGCGCGCACAGCCCCGATCCTAGGACTGGACGGTGCGGGGCGGCGGCGCTGCCCTTGGAGACTGGGAGTCACGCTAGAAGGTCGTGGGCACTAAAGCAAGGGGGAGAACGAGAAGAGAGAGAAAGGGAAACCACTGAATTCAGAGAGAGCGCCTTTGATTTCAAAGGAATTTCCTCCACGTCTGACATCTTTCACGAAAAGTATTTCCAGCAGTTGCGGGGACACACACCAATGTTTGACTGGATATGACATTTTAACATTACTATAAGCTTGTTATTTTTTAAGTTTAGCATTGTTAACATTAAAATGACGGAAAGGATGTATATATATCGAAATGTCAAATTAATTTTATAAAAAGCAGTTGTTAGTAATATCACAACAGTGTTTTTAAAGGTTAGGCTTTAAAATAAAGCATGTTATACAGAAGCGACTAGGATTTTTCGCTTGCGAGCAAAGGAATGTATATACTAAATGCCACACTGTATGTTTCTAACATATCATTATAAAAACGTGTGAATATCAGTTTTAGAATAGTTTCTCTGGTGGATGCAATGATGTTTCTGAAACTGCTCTGTACAACCTACCCTGTGTATAACATTTCGTACAATACTATTGTTTTACTTTTCAGCAAATATGAAAAAATGTGTTTTATTTCATGGGAGTAAAATATACTGCATACAAACTGGTCTGGAGTCATTCTGTTCTTCTATGTCGCCTGGCCAGGGCTTCTCAGTCACTGCCTCCTAAACAAATCAGTGCCCCCTGTCCTCCTAGTTAAAGAGCAAAGGCAGCAGTACTTCAAGTTGTTAGAAATAAATTGTAGTCCTTTATCAGAAATTAAGAAAGAAAAAGCACCCCCAGAGGGAGGGGAAAGCTGCAAAGTCTGGTCTTGTCATCCAGCTTTTTCTTTGGCTTAAACCCAGAGGATTCCATGATTGCTAGCAAATAAAATAGAAAAGAAAAGGAAGAAATTTAGACGGTGTGCCAGCTTGGAATGACTCTCAGGTTTACTCTGGAGAGGGGTGGGGAGGCTGCACCTCCAGTAAACTGTTCTGGAGAAGAATGTGTGTGTGCACACATGCACAGTTTATGTACAGTCTTCTCAAGAGGAATATACACACATATATCTGGATTATAAGTTTACAAGGAAACACCTCCAGTTCAAAATATTTAGGACTCTGCGTTTATCTTTCAGGCTTAAGTAGAGAGATTCTTCATGTTATATTGCGTTACTATTTTCAAATGCCTCCAAGACATTAGAAGAAACAAAGACCATTTCTAACAACTACAGCCCTTTAGTTTCTCAAAGAGTCCAGGGGTTGAGAGGTTAGAGTGGAGTTTCCTGAATCTTGTCGAGCAATATGTAGCTGAGGCAAAGGTCACGCTCCCTGTGTTTTGTTTTAAATAATATTGACCCATTAATTCTAAACCTGCTTGTTCCTGAAATTATATAGGATTATAGTTTGCAAACTGCGGGACAATGAAGCAAATCAAGATGAATTACAGCCCTGGCCCTCCCTTCCTTCCATCCTCTGACATCCAAACCGGGACTGAGGTCGGTGTGAGCGAGAACTTACGTTAGGTTAGGCACCCGCTCTGCCTTGGTTGGTGGTTGGTGGTTTTCAGCTTTTTTTAATGTGAAATCTGATTTTGTAACAAATGGTAGCAACAATAGTACTTAGTCCCAAAGAATTCATCAGTGAGGCCCTGGGGGGCGGGTGGATAGTGGGGTGGGGGAGGAGGAAGTTCGGGGTCTTTTGCTATTCAGCTCACACCCTCTCCTTCCCCTCCCCGCCCCCCCAAACACCACCCAGGGGGTGTTGGGAGAGAAATGGAGCCGCGGGTCTACCAGAGCCGAGAAAACCTGTGTTTTTGCGCTTAAGTGGCTTTTATCTGCCTGAAACTTCACCTATAAGCTTTGGGAGGCCAGACACTGAGTCTTTGTTCTGCTGGGAGCTGCGGCTGCCACTTACCGAGCTCACAGATAACGCTCCCGATTTCAGATCGGTGCTCCCTTCACATTAACGTTCTTTTTAAAGCTCTGCCTCCGACTTGCGGAAGGATCACGCGGCAGCGGGGCCCAGATAAAAGCCCTTTGGCCGAGGGTCACCTTCGTCCTTGTTGTTCACTGGAGAGGAAAGCGGTCCCCACGGGTGGACTTTGGCTTCTAGAGCCGCGGGGCCCTGCTTCGGGCCGCCGGGAGCCCCCGCCGGGTAGGGAGGGTGGGGAGTAGCGACGGGGGGAGGAAGGGCCCTGGGAATGGGGACTGGAGGCGCTGAGGGGACCTGCTGGGAGGATGTGCGGCTCCTGCAGTCTCCGAGGGACTTAGGACGCCGGGGAGAGGAAGTGGGCCTCGGCCTACTTTGCTAAGAGGGGAAATCCCATCAATTTGCAGGAAAAAAAAAATAGAAGTCGAGGTTGGGGAAGAGCTGTCACTTCCAAGACGAGTGGAGAAGACGAGGGGCGGAGACTCGGGCACCGCGGAGAGGCCCTTTCCCCCACCTCTAGAAGGAAGAACCCCCTCCTCACCCCACTTCTTGCCCACACGGTCCCGGCTCGCCCGCCGGCCCTGGGCGCACCTCCTTTTCCAGGCCAGGGAGAAAGGCTTAGCTCGCCAGCCCCGGGAGCTGTCCCCTGCCCCGCCCGCTCCCAGGCCGGTGGCCCTCCGGCCAGCGCTACTGCCACCACCTCGGTTCCACTCAATCGATTTTTGCAGCATGTCAACACTTATTACCGGTGAGTGTGAGGGTATTTTTTTCTCCTTCTCTAGGTCTCTTAATGATTTCTGAGCTAGTTGTGTATTAAAGCGCTTAAAGGAACCTTTAAGGTAACCTATAGGGTGAACCCGGCTTCCGGCGCCAGCGACGAGGGCGAGGGCGAGGGCGAGGGCGAGGGCACGCTGGGCCGGGAGCCTCAGCCCCGCGCCCGACGCCGGGCCGGGCCACACCGCCCGGCAAGTCTCGGGCCTGGGGCTGTGCCCTCCCCACCCCCTCACCTGTTGCTCCAACCCCTTCTCTGGCTTCTCCATTTTAAAAAACGTTTTTTATAGTTTCTAAGAACGCAAACTTTTCATGCCTACCGAATTCGGCTTGCTGGAGGACCTGGGGGCAAGGTGGCCTCGCCTGCATTTGTCTGGACTCCCACTCTGTCCCTAAATCTGAGTTTAAATATCCGTAACTTGGTTAGAAATTTAAATTAAAAAAAAGTTGGGCCGTCTGAGCCAGGCAGGCGGTTTGGTTAGGAAACCAGGCCTCTACCTCGCCTCCCGGCTGGCCTTCTCCACTCCCAACGCCTTCCCGTGAGATGCGGAAACTGGGAGTCCCTTTAGGAGTGTGACCACAAAAAATTAATGGGGAAAAACAGAGTATCTTAAAAGTCCCGATATTCCTCGAAAGCTCCATAAATAACCCTGTGAAGAGCTGGAGCCTGGCACGACCTCCAAGGAGGGCGACCCCCCACCCCCAGGCCCAGTCCGGTCGCGAAGGTGACCAAACAAAGGTCTGTCCTGCAATCCACATCCTAATCCACTGGCGACCCGCTGACCCGGGTCCCAAGCCTCCCTCAGTACCCTTCACACGGCTGCCTGGGTGCTCGGGATTGCATTTTAGAGGGGTTGGGGGGGTGGGGGGGAGAGAGAGAGGAGAG